>SNQJ01S0178724.1:35939-48353 GCA_010110895.2 Picea sitchensis | reverse complement strand
TTTCTCCTCTGGCAAGGCCCCAGTCATACGTGGCCTCAGCCTATTGGTCCTGAAGTCCCATTCCCATCTGTCCTCTGACAACCCTCGTCACTCATTGACGTCATCTCCCACTTGTCTCGCTGGTTCCTGAGTTAGGTCACATCCCATAACTGTTGTCAGTCCCTGCTGTCAGACCCCTACCCCTTTCACTCATGACCAGCCCCTTATCACGACTTTTACGTCCAATCCCTAGCCTCCACGTCACCCATCCGTATCTTTTGGCCACCGTCACCTGCCATCTCACCCCCAAGTGGCCCATTGTCCATTTATTACGGGATAACATGCCCATTATCTGGATGACCTGTCTCCCGCGCCCGACCGACCCAAGTTTTAATTAAAACTACCATTATTCCCCCCTTCATTCACCATTCATCCATCGCACCAGATTACCTCTTAATCCTCCATTGCATTCCCGTCTCCTTCATCTACAGTCAGTCGACCCCACTAACTCTGTGTTATTTGCAAGTACTGTTGCAGAGATGGCACCAAAGCCAAGACAAGCAGAAGGAGAGGAGAATCCTTTTCTCCCACCTCCTGTCGACTTGGACAAAATACCATTGGTCGAAAAATACAGGTTGATTGCGGATACCATATGCGATTTCAACTTTTCAGACCTCCAGTCATGGCTCCGGGAGGTGTTCCTGGACCAGAGCGATGAAATTGGACTCTGGGAGTCCAATTTGCCCCTGTACCTATTTCCCTAGATCCACCACTTTCCCGAATTTGCCCTTAAGTGCCAAGCTCATTATATTCTCGACCAGAGGGCCGTCGTCTCCTCATCCGGAGACGCCCTGTTCTTCATCACTCCCGAAGACATAGATCAAATGATGCAAATCCCCCGTGTTGATTCTGTTTCCTCGTTCAACCTAGAAATCCTTACAGAGCTGTATCAAAAGATGACTTTTCCCCAGAGAGCTCAAATATTTGAGCTATTCCTTCCCACCTCCGCCCAAATCCCTTCCACAAATCCCCCTTACCCGTCATCCCTGTTCTCCACCAAAGGGAATTGGATCATTTCCTCCCTCTGTGCTCTGTTAGGGTACTATTCCGACCAGTGGGTAGATGAGCCCATTCTGGGTTTTCTATCTATTTTCTCCACAGATGAAAAACTCACCACACAGTTTGATTTCAGTACCTTCTTGGCCAACAATATTCACGAACAGTTCGTGAATTTTGGTACAGAAGGCATGTTCAGATATTCATCCATATTGGCTTACATGTTTGTTTTCTATCAAGCAGATAAATTCAGTTTTTCTATGCAGAAAATGGACGCTGATGGAAGGCCTCAGCCAGTCACAGCATGGACATCTTTGTTGAAGCACAATTCCACAGAGTATAGCTTCAAGGCATTTATTGATCTTTTCTACCACCCTGTGGTAAACATGTTGAGTGGCAGGCCCGAGCCACAAATAAATGATGAGGTCCAAAGAATTTTACATCTCTCGGACAACGCAAGGACAGGGGACTGGTACCTGTATCAAAACCACACCGAGATCCGAGTTTTCGGGTGTGAATTGGCACCCTACAAGTTGCCCAAATATGTGTCGGTAAGAATCTTTGCGTTAGAGTATATAAGGAAAATCATGAATTCAAATGACATTCATTTCGTTTCCCTGAAGAAGAAGCAACAATTGAGAATCAAGGGGCAGATTGGCTCTTTCATCTACAATAGTCGAGGCACAGGGGAATAAGTTGACCGGATGTTAAAAGAAATGAAATTCTTTATGAGTTTCCCATGGCACTATGATCCATGCGGGATCATTTCAGAAATGCGGGTAAAAAATAAAAAAATCCCGTATGTTCATGAGTCCAAGCCCAAGATCAAAAAATTCGCCAATTAGACAGTATGGGTGCTTGACACTTTGGTGGAAGTAGAGCAGCAGATTCCTCCGACTTCTGTGCCACCAACGACCATGCCACAGGTCCCCAAGGAAAAAAGGCCTCGAGCAGATTCGTCTCCGCCTGTCAAGGAGTTGTCATTTGAAGAGTTCCAGCTGCATACGAAGAGGCCCAAGACAGTTTCAGTCCCTAGCCAGACAGAAGAAAAAGAGACTCCACCTACCACAGTGACCAAGTCTATGATTCCATCCTTCGGTTATAGCATCTTTAAGGACATCACCCCATCATTACCGAAGAAATCCACAGATTCTCCAGTGGACACTCAGCAAGGCAAGACTGGGCCCAAATTGAGCATCTTCGAGAAGTATGAGATGATTAAGAAAAAGAATCAGACTCTCACCAGCAGTACCTATGCTCAGTTTCGAAAGCAAACGTCAACTGCGCAGCACAGGCTGTTGTCTGCATTTGACACAGAAAAGGGTAGGATGCACATGGATTTCCTTCAGGCGCAGGTACCAGAACCCAAGGTAATCAAAGATTACAAGAGGGCCACCTTCGAGTTCCAGACGAAGGATGTGCACCCAGCAGATCAGATGGATCTGCACAAACAAACAGGTGAGATGGTATTCCATACATTGGCACATGCTTCTACTTCAGTAGCCAAATTTCAGGTGTCACTCAATAATGCTCAAACGCATCTCAATATGGAAAAAATATCGTCCTTTGCAAAGGACAACAGAATTAAGACGTTGGAGGAGCTGGTCCTCAAGATCGGTTATGATCCTACGAACGTCAAAGCCACAGAAGAGATGATAAAGAAGAAAAATGTAGACATCGCCTCCTTGAGGAAACAACTGAAACTCCCGCCTACAGAAGACTCACAGGCAAAGGAGATAGCAGAGAAAGAAGGCGAGAAGGACGAAATGCTTAAGCTGCTCATGGAGCAGAACGCCCAGCTCAAAGAAATGGAAGCAGAGATGGATAAACTACTAAAGGAGAAAGAACAGCTGACGTCTATGGAAGCCATCCCATTGACTGCTATCCCAATCTCAGGGACAAGCACAACAACAGTAACAACAATCCCATCCGCAACACCAGTGACACCACAGGAAGGGAAAGATGATCTCGCCAAATCCATGGAGAAAATGAACCCGCAAGAGACAGAAATCAACAGGCTGAAGAAAGAAGTTGAGAACCTCCAGGAACTCAAAACTTCTTTCCAAACCAGCTTATCCAAAGAAAGGTAGGTAACTGAGCAGCTCAGGAAGGAGTTACAACAGCTCCAAAAGCAAACAATGGCAGGGAAGACTTTGGCTGAGGTCAAAGAAAATGTATGGACATATATCACAAAGTCCATCAATGAGATCTGGCCCATGATCCAAATCATGTTTGAACATAATGAGTTGGTCCAAAGGAGTAAACAGGATATTGAGAAGATCAGAGTGGAATTGGGAGATAAACCAACTCAGGCAAATGATATAATCAAATTCCTCAATTCCAAGACCAGAGAAGAGCTAGAAGAGATAAAGATAGAAGAAAGAATAGAGACCATCCTTGAGGTCAAGAGAGTTTTGACCAAGAGAGGATTAATGCTTCAATTGGAAGAAAAGGTTCAGATCATGGACCAGGGGGTACAAAAGTTTTTTAATAAGATTGAGGCTCTCCAAAAGAAAGGTCTACCTGGTCTGAAAGTCATTAATGACAAACTCATGACACTTTCAGATTACAAGAAGAGATTGGCTGAAGTGTCTAAGGACAGTTCCAAGTTTGCTAGCATACAAGGGAGCATCACCGGCAAAGCATTCCTGGACGCTCTTCAGTTGGACATCAGCATCCAACACAAGATTTGATACATATTCCTCACTAAGCCCACATTCACCAAATATATAGAAATGGATGAAGTGTATCAGAGACTGCTGAAAGTCACGGTGTCTAGTCACATCAGATGGGAGGAACTCTGCGATCTGATCGATTAGCAGATGAGTTGTCCATGTCTAGTCACCTGTCCAGTCAGAAGAGGTTGCGCAGGAACCTCACCAACGACCTACCCCAGAATTTCCGCGTGCAGTTGCACTAAGTCACCAAGCAGTTTTGATTAGTTAAATTAGTTAGACTAAAAATAGAATGAGCACGTCCTGATCAGTTATGACAGGAATGTTTGTAATTTAAATTATAAATACTTCACTTTTCGAAGTATTGGTTGTTGTTGATTCTCACACCCTAACGCTATCAGACTGTAACATTTTTGAAGAGATCTACCATTAATGAAAAGGAGGCACTTTTACAGGATTCTTGCGTGTATTCACTGGTGATGTTATTCTCTAAGTTCAATATTTTTCTTGCTTTGTGATCATATTGTTTTATTAAACTAATCTTTAAGAGTAGTGAATGTTGCAGGATTTATCTTAGATACCCTGTTTCTGACTCGTAAAGGTTTCAGTGTTTATCTTCTGGTGTTTTCAATTAAGGAATTCTTAACTGCTTCTTAGTTGAATTTATCTTTCTTATCTTTTCTTCTGTCCATCATTTAAACTATTAAAAGATCCTATGAGTATATTATCTCGCCCTGTGGAAGTCTTTCTTTACATTTCTGGTTGTATTTCATATTTTATGTAAGCACAGACCCCATAGCCCAATGGATGTGTAAACTATCTCAACCAATTCAAAAAACACTTTTATAACGAAAACCTACCTATTTCTTTAACTATCCGAATATCTAAAGTTAAAAACAAAGCTAAATCCTATAGAGATATCCCTCTCTGAAGCTGGAAGGGCTAGATCCCAGCTTTAAAAGTGGTTGGATAAAGTTACCTTTGTAGATTTCTTCTGTTTCAACCTCTGGGAAATTTACCGAGTGCTAACATAATGGCGACTCCACTGGGGACGAACTAAAAATTGTTAATTTCATGTTTTCTTTCCCCTAAAAAGAACTTTTAAGTTTGAAAAGAAAGTAATGTTCAGAGGTTGATCAAACGTTGTACATATTTTTCAGACTCACAGAATTTAAAAAAAAACTATATATATATAAAAACCAAAAAGAGTTCTGGCTCCCAAGAAAATCCACACTCGATCTCATCCAGACCCAGAACCCTTGATAGGGGTAGATAACCCCGAACATTTGCTTAGGCGAAAGACCTCGGTGGTCGCTCCTTCCTTTTCAGGAAAACCAGTTATCTCTCAAAATCTTGATCTTGATACCTTTCCACAGCGAAGCCTAGTTAGAACACAGTCTGACAGTTTTCTGACTAAACTTGTCTTTGACCCAACTATGTTGCAACCCCAAACCCCCGAAGTCTTTTCTCCCACGACTAAACTACAAATCGCCACCTCAGTACTGTCCAGTCCCTCGTCCTCGTCTTCAGTCTCTACATCGCCAACCATCTAGGTTTCCCTTCAACCTCCTCCACCCATCATGGTAGCGCGATATGCTCCTTTGGTGTTGGCTGCGCTGTTACATGCCATGCCCCAAGACTATCAAAAAAGACTTCCACAGTACGATGCAACGGGACCTTTAAACGCCCAACAACATGTGGACAAAATGAATGATTATTTTGACTTGCAAGAAGTTGATGAGGCTGACGTGCAAATGCGATTGTTTGCCCAAAGTCTGACAGGCGACGTCAAGAAATGGTTCAAAGCTTTACCTACCGCCTCAGTCCCTGACCTTGTTGCATTCCAAAGAAGTTTTCTCGACAGATGGGAGGTAAAGAAAAACCCTCTCCAGATCTTGTCAGAATACGAGAATATAAGGAGAAATCAAGGCGAGATGGTTCAGGACTATTGCACCCATTTTAACAACCTGTACAATGCAATCCCAACTAAAATCAAACCCCCATATGGTCTTTCATTAATTAAATTCCCCGACGGGTTTGATGCTGACATGTCTTACCAGTTAAGAGAAAGAAATTCCACCACTTTGGAAGACATGCAGAAAAGTGCTATTAGTGTGGAGGCCAATTTGTTGGAAAAAAGAGCACGACAGAGGTCGGAAAGGAGAGTCACGATTAAAGAGGAACCTTCCACATTGTCCTCAGATTCCAAACTAGATTCTCTGACCCGAGTAGTGGAATTAATGATGGAAAGACTGACTGTATCCAACAGAAACCCTCAAAGAGACAACCCACTTTCTCCTCAGGTTCAGAACCCTAACTTTAGGAGGAACCCTCCTCAAATCAGACAGAGAGACCCGAGGGATCAAAGAGAGTAGAGGGGTCCAGATCAGTAGATCAGACCTCCTCTACAGGAAAACTATGCTGATGAAGGAGAGGGAGTTATTGAGGAATTGGAGGACACTCACATTAACCTCATGGGCATTCATGACAATGAGGCCATTTTCCTTACCCAAGAAGAGCAGGAACTCTTTTTGCTAAATCAAAAAAAGGTAAGTGAGGAAGCCGAAGATGCAGAACAACAAGCCTTTGAAAATGCTATTCTGGAGGTACACCGGAAATACAATCTGCGGAGTAAGAAGACATAAGGGAATCCTCCAAAAAATACCACTGAAACAAAGAAGGCAGTTGAAACCAAAAAGACCTCTGATCCATCTGTTGAGAAGACTCCTGAGAAGAGTACTGCTGAGAAGTCTTCTAAGAAGACTGCTGCAGAAAAGATCCTTGAGAAGAATAAAGCCGATGCTCCCATGAAGAAAAACATCACCATTCTGAAAAGACCATCACAACCCGAGGCTTCACCTGTTGACTCACTAAGCACTTTCGGCCAGAAGAATATAGTGGACAAGCCAGAACTGACAAGCCAGAACTGACAAGCCAAAGCAGAGCTCGAACACCCTTTAGCCTTGAGGGAGAATTGGCAAAAATAAAAATTCCTATCCCACTTACAAAGTTGATGAACAGAGACGGGTATCGTTCACAGGTAATTAAAGTGCTGGCCATTGAACCTGACATAGGCACAAAGGCCTTAACCATTGGATCCGCCAGTCATTCAGACACCGTGAACCTTACTAATGATCGACCCGAACTTATTTTCGGACCGGAAGTAGATGGTCGAGATGATACTGGGGAGGTTGATCCTTTTTACATTAGTTTAAACATACATGACTTGATCTTGCATAACGCTATGCTGGATTCGGGTGCATCCCACAATCTAATGCCTAAAGAAGTAATCAAAAAACTGGGACTGGAGGTCACCAGACCATACAAGGATTTACACTCGTTTGACTCTAACAAAGTTAAATGTATTGGCTTGATCAAAGACTTATGCATCACCTTGGTTCAGATCCTTGCGAAGAGTATGGTGATGGATGTGGTGGTTGCTGATATCCCGCCAAAGTATGGAATGTTGCTATCCCAGTCTTGGGGGGATAAATTGAAAGGAACCCTGCAGCTAGATATGTCTTACGCCACTATCCCAGTATTTGGGAAACAGAGGAGGCTATACAGAGAAACGCTGATGAAGTACATGGTCAGTAGCCAAGACAAACCGCACAATTATCCCCTCTACTCTACACATTCCGATTTAGATTCTTTCATCTTGTACAATGATGGTGATACTGAGGAGCAAGATACTCAGCTGATGGAAGACACACCTAGTCAAGATGAAGACCCATAAAGCATTGAGGTAGAAAAGATGAAGAATGTGATAACTGAAGAGTTACCAGCCGATTTATGGAGCATGGATTTTGATGGTGCTATGAGTAAAGAAGGAGCAAGAGCTGGAGTCTGGCTACATAATCACAAAAACATGTATTCAGAAAATCACTCTTACAAATTAAATTTTCAATGTACTAATAATATTGCTGAGTATGAAGATTTGATGCTCAGCCTGAAGCTTTTGAAGAAAGTTGGCGCTAAGCAGATAATGGTAAGAGGTGATTCTGAATTGATAATCAAGCAAGTCAAAGGTGAGTACACATCTAAACACCCTCGTCTTAGAGCTTATAGGAATGTTGTTCTTGACGCTTTGAGATGTTTTACTGAAGTCGACTTGCAGGTAATGTCGAGGGGACAGAATATTCTGGCCGACAGATTGGCTATGTCAACAACCACTTGTAAGATTCCTTTTCGCCCGACTCGCTCATATACTATTGAGGTGAAATGCAGACCGATAGTTCCTGACAATATCAGGTATTGGCAAGTGTTTGGTAATGACGATCAAATTGAGGAATTTTTGCAGTGTAAAAACGAGTTTGAATGCACAAATATAGATTTAGAAAACGAAGAGGAAAATGTAAATAATTCTGATTTTGAAATAGATAGTGTGAATACTATAGATTCAGAAGTAGATACTATAGATTCAGGAGAGTTAGGGGATGACGAAATGGATGCCGATGTTTTACAGTTGAAAAGCAATGTTTTACCTAGAGGTCTTGTTCGTTTAGAAGATCTGTTTGACTGTAACGACGTAGCTAAAAAGCTAAAAATAGAAGCCCATGGACAAGAGGTAGAAGACTGTAATATAGGTACTGAAGAAAAACCTAGGATGGTCAAACTATCTAAATGATTACCCCCGGAGCAAAAACTCAAATACATTGAGTTGTTTAAATAATATTCGGATGTCTTTGCATGGGGATATGAAGACTTGAAAGCCTATGATACCAGCATCATACAACACAAAATTCCCATAAAATAAGACCAAAAACCATTTAGGCAGAAACTTAGGAGGATAAATCCCAAGTTGCTCCCTCTGGTAGAAAAGGAAATCAAGAAAATGTACGATGCCAAAATCATAGTTCCGTTACGTTTCTCCAAGTGGGTCTCTAATCTGGTCCCTACACGTAAGAAAACCGGGGAAATCAGACTCTGCATAGATTTCCGAAATCTGAATAAAGCCTCCCTGAAGGATAATTACCCCTTGCCGAAGATGGACCACCTCCTGTAAAGAGTGGTCGGGTCCAAACGAATTTCTCTACTAGATGGTTTCTCTGGTTACAATCAGGTCTTAGTTCACCCGGACGACCAAGGAAACACCACTTTCACCACGCCATGGGGCACTTCCATGTATGTGAAAATGAATTTCGGTCTAATGAACGCAGGAGCCACATTCCAGAGGGCGATGGATATCGCCTTCGTGGAAGAATCAGGTAAGTTTATCGTCGTCTATTGAGACGATGTGACTGTGTTTTCCCAATCTGATGACGAGCACCTAAGACACCTTAGACGAGTTTTCGAGAAATGTAGGAGGTTTGGGATTTCTTTAAATCCTAAGAAGTGTCTTTTTGGGTTAGAAGAAGGCAAACTGCTGGGACACATCATCTCTAAAGATGGAATCAAAATAGACCCCAGCAGAATCGAGGCCATACTAAAGTTAGAACACCCAAGAAACCTCAAAGAACTATAGTCGTTTATCGGGCAAATTAACTTTCTACGAAGATTCATTCCCAATCTAGCCGAACTCCTCAGAAACATCACAAACATGCTTAAAAAAGACTTAAAAATAAAATGGGACTCTGAGTCCAGACAATCCTTTGAACAAGTAAAACAAGCACTCACAGAAGCCCCTGTTTTGATTAGTCCCGATTTTACTAAAGATTTCTATCTCTTTTCTTTCGTATCTGAACATACTATAGCAGCGGTGTTGCTGCAAAAGAACAACGAAGGGTATGAACAACCCATAGCTTTCTTCAACAAAGCACTAAGAGATGCTGCCCTGAATTACAAGATAATGGAGAAACAAGCTTTTGCCTTGGTAAAAGCCATTAAAGACTTTAGGGTCTACATTCTCCATTCCCATACCATAGCTTATGTTCCGAACGCGGTAGTAAAGGATATTTTGACACAGGAAAACCCTGATGGAAGAAGGGGAAAATGGATTGCAGTCATTTTAGAATACGATATAGAGATTAAGCCCACAAAACTAGTCAAAGGCCAAGGCCTTGCTAAATTAATGGCTAAATCTAACTTCCAAGCACTTGACATTAATTTTCTAGATGTGGCAGATGAATAGGGTGAGATGGCGACTCTAAATGTAAGAGAGGTATTTCTCAAATCTCCATGGTATGCAGACCTTATATTCGTTTTACAAAATTTACAAGCTCCCCCTGGTTTAACTAAGACTAAAGCTAGATTTTTAAAGTTGAAAGGTTTGAAATTCTATATTCTAGAAGGCAATTTGTATTGGAAAGACCGTGCAGGCATTCTGTTAATTTGTTTACTGAAAGATGAAGATGATAAAGTGTTGCAAGATTTTCATGCATGAGAATGTGGTGGCCATTTGAATTGGAAGGTCACAATCAACAAAATACTCAGAGCTGGATTTTATTGGCCCACCCTGTTTGCGGATGTGCATCAAAAGGTAACAACATGTCACCAATGCCAACTGTTTGAGGGCAAAAGGAAACTCCTTCCTCTACCCCTAAAACCAATCTCAGTTGAAGCCCCTTTCCAACAATGGGGGCTCGACTTCATTGGAGAAATACATCCCCCATCATCGGGCCAACATCGGTGGATTTTCATTGCCACCGATTATTTTACCAAATGGATTGAAGCAGTACCGAGCAGGAAAGCCACTGACTCTGTTATTATCAAATTTCTTGAAAATAATATTTTATCTCGTTTTGGTTGTCCTAGAAATCTTATCACTGACAATGCAGCTGCTTTTCGCTCAAAGAAACTTATAGATTTATGCAACCGGTATCACATTGGTTTGGGGCATTCCACAGCCTATTACCCTCAGGGGAATGGGTTGGCAGAATCTTCAAACAAAAAATTGGTAAATATCATCAAGAAAACATTGCAGGAAAATAAGAAATCATGGCACGATAAGTTGGTGTTCTCTTTATGGGCTGACAGGCTGACGACCAAAAGGTCGATTGGTATGTCACCATACCAGCTGGTCTATGGTACATAGGCGGTGTTTCCTACTTCTTTAGGAGTCCATGTCATGAAGTTGCTTCAAGATGTTCAAGCTGAGACAAATGATTCACAGAGAAGGATCAACCAGATGATCCATTTGCAAGACTAGAGAAGAAGTTTTCAATAAGACTCAGGTAATCCAGGAAAATATCAAGAAAATCTTCGACAGGCGAACCAAGGAAGATGATTTCGAGCTAGGAGATTGGTATTGAGATGGGATGCCAGGAATGAGGACAAGGGAAAGCATGGGAAATTTGACAATCTATGGATAGGGCCATACATGATCCAATCTTTCAGGGGAAACAATGCCTTTTTGATAAACAACGTCGATGGGTCAGATCTGCCAGGAGCACCTGTGAATGGCAGAATGCTGAAACATTATGTCCCACCTCAGTAGAAGATTTGAGTGCTCACTTTCCAATGTACATACCAGTTTAAGTTTCATTTTTACTTGCATTTTCTGAGTGAAGAACATTCGTCAGTTAGTTGAAGCCTGAAGAGAAGGCCCTAAGCTACTGATCACTGTTGTTTCCATTTTCAAGAATAAAACCAACAAAGGCTGCTAGGCAGAAGTTTTCAGGACTACCAGAACCAGGATTCTTGGCACTTCACAGGAAAAAGTACCATCCCGAGGTGGAGCCGCTGTTATCACCCCATAAATTATGGGAATCAACTGGTGACTGGGATATTATCTGTCTCTAGTGTTTTTGTTGACAAATGATTTTTCATTCTGCAAATAATTTGTAATTTGAAAAGAGAAAGAAAAAGAAAAGAAAAAGAAAGAAAAGAAAAAGAAAAGAAAAAGAAAGAAAAAGAAAAAGAAAAGAAAAAGAAAAAAGAAAGAAAAAGAAAAAGAAAAGAAAAGAGGGCATAAAAGAATTGAAATGAAATCCCCATGCAATAATAGTAACTTGGCCATACCTTTCAAGCATGGCCAAGTTCTTTTTAATTTTAATGTTGATAGGTTAGTGAATAAATCTGACCAGACTGTCTAATCCTGGTCAGATAGCCCTTAGGTTAGATTAGTGAATAAATCTGACCAGACTGTCTAATCCTGGTCAGATAGCCCTTAGGTTATATTAGTGAATAAATCTGACCAGACTGTCTAATCTTGGTCAGATAGCCCTTAGGTAGAGTAATTTCTTAACCCAACAGTGTAATCTGGGTTAATTGTC
The DNA here is from genome assembly GCA_010110895.2 of Picea sitchensis. Lineage (NCBI taxonomy): Eukaryota > Viridiplantae > Streptophyta > Pinopsida > Pinales > Pinaceae > Picea > Picea sitchensis. Next base: position 36,490 of record SNQJ01S0178724.1, on the reverse strand, counting down.
CTAGGAAGATAGGTTAGCATGTAGGTCAGTTGCTTTATTGTTCCAATCCATTAAAACCAGTTTGAAGTCAAGATTACACCATGTTCCAAATGATTAAAATATAGTTGGTCAAAGTCCCATGGTGGTGTCCCTTTGTAAAGTTGAATAAAAACTCATAAAAGGCTTTTATCCTAAGTTTTTCCCCAAGCGCATGTATCCTTCGCTTCTGATTTATGTTTCTTACACTTATCAACGGTCCCGATCACGGTGCTCAGATCTATGGTTCACAGAGGTTTCCGGACCCCCCCGACCATTCTGCTTTTAACCAAAGGGGGGGGGGTCCGAAATCGGTAATAACATTGGTGCACATCTGGACGGCCCAGGAAAGGGTGCTTAAATCAATGGTCCACAATGGATTCCGGACCCCCCCCGTCTGTTATGCCTTTAATGGAGGGGGGGGGGTCTGGAATGAGAATTAAAAAGCGCGCTAAGATCTGCGGCCAGGAAACAAGCTCGCATATCAATGGATCTCAATGAATTTCGGACCCCCCTTGATGTTCTGCTTTTAACCG
>SNQJ01S0178723.1:0-19634 GCA_010110895.2 Picea sitchensis | reverse complement strand
TGTGTCTTTGGAAGTCTGTCATTCCTATTGGAGATAACCTTTGTACTTTCAAGGGATGAGTAAGAGTTTTTCTTGGGGAATTACCTTGGGGAAAACGAGTGCAGGGAATGAAGGCTAGTTTTTTAGTTTGTGCATTGATCATCATATATTCTTATAGGGCTCTCTGAGTCACTTCCAACCATGTAGCAGGACGTAGCATCCCAACTTGTGCTCAAATATCCTCCTTGAGGCCATTAATGAAACATTATTAATAGAAAGAATATGTTAATTTCTTTGTACATGTGGTTAACTTCTCAAAGGTTTCAATAAAGTCTATGATTGAGCCTATTTCATGTAACTTGGTAAGTCGCCCCAAATAGTGAGCATCTCTCTCGAAACGTACATCGATAGTTTTAACAAACTGACTCTAGGCGATGTAGCTCGCATAGGTTTTTTTATGTCATTCCCACCATTGCCATTATTTTGGATCTAGATACAAGACCCACATCCTAAGTTTCATCATGTAATCAATGATGCCCTAGAGGGTGAAGTAATGTTCCATCTGGGTAACCCATCCTAATGGGTTAGAACCATCAAACTTGTTCAAGTCCACCTTAGGAGAACAATGTCATATGTTGTTATCTATTGATCTATTGTTGTATAGACCTTAAGAGGGGTGTGGGTGGTTAAATATTCCCTAGTTATAAGTTTCTTCCCAGTGTGGCTCAATGTGTTATGTAGTCCAGTGTTGATCTTCTTCTAGTATGCCTCGAGCTATCATAGGTGGAAAATTGTCAGTCAAAATTTTTACCAAGTTTTCAAACTTCTCTTCCAACTTTTGATCCCAATTGCTTATGTTTTGTTGAATTTTCTGAATACATCTATTAAGACTCATGTATTGAGCATCCAATTGATCCAATATGACAGTGGTAAAGAAGGTGGCCATATTTTTAGGGGATTTGGTATGAGGTAGTTTATAGGAATCATCCATGGGTGACCTCACTAAAAATTGTTACCGGGTCTTGAGGACAAGGGAGTGTCAAGTGTATAGTTATATGATATAAGTGTGGGGTTCAACAGTAGTACTTGACCCAATATCTTCGGGTACTAACTAAGGAGGCTCAATCGTGTCTTTAGATATACTACTTGACTACCCAGGTACTAGAGAGTGATCTCCCCAAGTTGTTCTTAATGTACTATAATAACAAGACAATCGATTAGCTTATCTAGAGCTGGTTTCAAGAATACCTAGGGGACTTCCTGTATACCTGAGGGTATATGGAAGTGATATTCAATATACACGTATTTTTTGATGTGGTACTACTTGAAAGGGTACCAACAAGGGTTTTGAAGGGTTTCAAACAATGTGACTCCACTTGTATTTCATGTGTGTATTATTCCTTGACTGTATTTTTCCTACGGAACGATATATCATTGTGTTATTTAAAGATGTCAGAACACGTCTATAAAAAAAATCAAAAATTTAGGAGCTTGTTGACCCAAGAAAAAGATCTTAAAATCACCATAAAATAACTTGCTTGTTCAAGGTCAGGTTTGAGGTTGAAAAATGTAAAATTATCATTGCTTCTTCTATACTTCTTGGATTGGCTATTATGACCCCAATTATGAAATGCTACAACTTCTCTAGATCTATAGTCACTACTTCTCTAGATCTACAATCATTGGTTTGATTGAAATTTTTGCATTCAATAAAAAAATATCCACTATGTGAAATTTGGACAAAAAAAAAACCTAAAAAAATGTTGATCTTAAATCAATGATATCTCTAGTTCCCAAACTATTTTTCGATGATTTATTTTCTAAACTCGCTTATAGTTTCAAGAGGAATTTAGACCTATGTTTGGTTTTTTCAAATTCTACACAAAAAGTTTTAGAAATTAACTCAAATTATGTTGTCCTCTTTTTTCATCAAAAATCAACACAAAGAAAAAAAATATCCCACTTTGCATCCAAAAAATTCTCCCACTCTGTGCCCAAGAAAGAGCTCTGATACCACTTGTAATGTACATAGCCCCAAAACTTCAAAGCATTCAAATAAAATGTAGTGCAAAACCAAAGAACACAGGAGAAAATACATGAACCTTGAGAAATATCTCTTGATAATAAAAAATAGAGAGCTATGTTCACTTGCCTCTTCAAGGGGTAAACATCCTAGAGAAAATCTCCAATACTATAACATTTCTTGAAAAAACATTACATAACCTCAACTCAATATAGAGATATCCATAGATAAGCTTAACTACCTATGATCACACTTATATTGAGGGTTGATTAACTAATTTAGGCCTTTTAAATAAAGAAGACCCTTTTTACAATGAGTGACTATGAATTAAATATTTAATGGGCCTTATTCAAGGAAGGCGGCCTTATACATTCATAAATTATCTAAGTAAGGGGGTTAGGGTAAGATCTTAACACCTTAATGGATTCCCCTCCATCTTTAAGAATTGTATACCTCTGTAAGGGTGAAATAAAATATGTTTTATTTTTTTCTCTTTATCTAAACAAAGTTTTGTTATTTACAACATTTACACKTTTGTGCTCGAATTGAGMAAAGCAAGGTTTTGCAAAGAAACATATGGAAAAGTGAAAAGAAACAAAACATAAATATGTTGTAAGAAGGATAGCAAAGAAATGGTCTTAGAAAATCCATAAACAAATAATTTAAATATGAAACAATTATCAAATCAGAAAAGGTTTTGCAAAGAAACATATGGCAAAGTGAAAAGAAGCAAAACATAAATATGTTGTAAGAAGGATAGCAAAGCAATGGTCTTAGAAAATCCATAAATAAATCATTTAAATAGGCGTTGGCTAGTTGTTTTACGAAATGGTTTTTTTACCGGAATCTGGTGACATAAATTTACATGAATCATTGTTTTTTGTTGATCAGAATCCATTTTTGAATGCAGAAATGGATTCAACATGCTGAAAAACTTCTAGGGCACTCAGATTTTACAGAATTAATCACTTAAATAGAAGCAAAACATAAATATGTTGTAAGAAGGATAGCAAAGCAATGGTCTTAGAAAATCCATAAATAAATCATTTAAATAGGCGTTGATTAGTTGTTTTCATTTAAAGTAGGTATTTTTTACCTAATCATGACATAAATTTACATGAATCATTGTTTTTGATCGAATCCATTTTTGATTGCAGAAATGGATTCAACATGTCAAAAAACTCCCAGAGCACTTCGTTTATACGTAATTAATCACTTAAATATACGAACCCAACAATTTCTCGCCAAATTCTCGAAGAGCAAAAATATTTGTTGAATGAATTTAAAGATATTGTTGGAGATGATCTACTAGCAGGTTTACCTCCCTAGAGGATCATATCACATCAAATTGATTTGATACCAAGATATAGTATAACGAATAAATCTCCTTATCAAGATGATGCCAACAGAGAGTGAAGAAGTGAATAAATAGGTGCAAGAGTTACTTGATAGAGGACCGATCCGAGAGAGTTTAAGTCTCTATTTTGTACCTACAATATTGACACCCAAGAAAGGGGGTGAATGGAGAATGTATATTGATTCATCTGCTATCAATAGATCATTATCAATAAGTACATGTTTCCCTTACCAAGGAAGGATGACCTTATGGAATGTTGGAGTGGGTCCAAATAATTTCATTACAAAAATTTTGGTTTAAAAATGTGCCCCAAGCCCTAATACAAATTCCATGTCATACAATATTAGCTAATTAAAATGATTTAAAATTCAAAAGAGGTGCATGTTGAAGGAATTTTTTTATTATATAATTGAGATTGATGGTATTTTGGATAATATAATTGCTTAACCCAAGCATGATCATCCGTATTTCCAAAATTTACTTGATATCCATATATATATATATATATATATATATATATATATATATATATATATATATATATATATATATATATATATATATATATATATATATATATATATAATTTTGGAGTATTTTCAATTTATTTCAGAGTAGATCGTTATGCACAACAATAATTCGTAAGAAATCCTATAATATTCATTATGAAAGTGGTATAATCTTTTTTAGATTTTAGTTTGATATATGTATGATAATGGTGTAATTTTTAGATTTTTCGTTTAAATTATGTTTTATTATGAGAAATGAAATAGTAATTTTTAATATTCATTATGAAAATGGTATAATCTTTAGATTTTTAGTTGGATATTATGTGTATGATAATGGTGTAATTTCTAGATTTTTGTTTTAAATTATGTTTTATTATGAGAATCGAATAGTAATTTTTTATTTTAAAAAATATTTAATAATTTTGTTTACTTTTAAAGACTTCATTACATGTAATCCACGAGCATAATACTATGGGCTACCAAAACCCACTTGTTTACTTAAAATAGATTTGACTCTTTTACCTAGTCAAGTTTATCTTAATACATATATCATAATTTTCCTCCAATTACAATGAATTATGATAAGTTTATTTTGAGTATGCACTTTTATATATTATTTTCAGGTAATAATATTTAATGCTTTTTTGAAACTTTACACCTTGAAAAATTGATCAAATAACTTTTAAGATGCATTGTATTTAACACTTATTTCCTTCTTTTCGGGGGAAAATACTAATTGAAATTTGTAATTGATATATATATATATATATATATATATATATATATATATATATATATATATATATATATATATAAAAGTATCTTTTGATAGTGGAGAAGTTTGTTGATAAAGTTAAATGTTAAAAATTGTCTAGACGGCATTATTTTATTAATTTCATGATTTTTCCTTAGGAGGACACTTCTTTGAGTTGAAATTTCCTCTAATGTCAAAGATTGATTTGAAGAATGGGTATCATTAGATTCAAATAATGGAAGGTGATGAATGGAAGACAACGCTCAAGACAAAGGATGGATTCTTTGAGTAGCTAGTCATGTCGTTTGGCTTAATAAACTCTAGCACATTCATGAGTTAAGGACGAAGTCTTGAACCATTTTTGGGAAAAGTTTGTTGTCGCAAGTAATTGAATGACATTCTGATCTTCAGGAGAACCAAATAAGAACACCTGGAGCATATGGGAAAGGTTTTATAGTGGTTGAGGGAAGATAAATTGTTGATAAATTTGAAGAAATGTATGTTCCCGAAAGAGGAGTTAGTATACTTGGGATTTGTGATTTGCATTGAAGGCTTGAAGATAGACCCTAAAAAGGTAAATGCTATTTTGGAGTGGAAAACACATAAGTAAAAAGACATCCTGATGTGAGAATTCTCCCATGGTTTGAGAGATTTTATAGAAAATTTAACTGAAACTTCAGCGAGATTTGTGGACCACTTACTAAATGTATGAAAAGGGGATTTTCAAGTGGACATCAACATCCATTAAGTCATTTGAGAAATTGAAGAAAAAGGTAATCAAATAGTCAATTTTGGCACTTGCATATTTTCAATGAAGTATTTCAAGTGGATTGTGATGCAAGTGGTTCAAAGATTGAAGCAGTTTTGAGACAATAGGGAAGGTTGATTGCATTCTTCAATGAGAAATTGAATTACTCTAAGAAGAAGTTCTTCGTTTATAATTAAGATTTTGATACTAGTGTACAAGCCTTGAATAAATGGAGACATTGGCCTGTTACCAAAGGAGTTTTCCTTATTTATCGATCATAAGGTGTTGTAGTACATCAATAGTCAAGGTAATTTAAATAAAAAACTTTCCAAATGGATATAGTTTTTGCAAAATTACTCATTTTTTTTAAGCATGTCCTGAAAGCCTAAGTAGTGTTGCAGATGCATTGAGTTGAAGAATAATGTTGTTGAATACTTTTTCAATTGAAGTTGTTAGCTTGGAATGTATGAAATAGTTGGAAAGTAATGCAGGAGCGTATTCCCATCAAAATCAACCATTTTGTGCAGGCCTAGGGGGTCTTGAAATTTACCAAAGGGATTTGGTTCCCTTAATGAATTAATTGTATTTTTCTACGTCTGTAATTAGATTCTAGAAGGATAGGGTTTGTTTCCCTAATTCCCACGTAAAGCAATTAGTTGGGTTAGTGTGGATTTTCCTAAGTATGGAGGATTTGATCTTATTGATCCTCATATGTATGTAATATAGAATAGAGAGCAGATCAAGATAGTTAATAGAGGAGTGTTATTGTTGTAATTAGTTTCAACATTTTAGGGATCTATTTTGGTGGTCTAGAATTTTATCTTCCACATAAATATCTAAGCCTTCATGCATGAACAAGGTGGCCAAATAGAATGTGAATCAAGGGAAGAGAAGGATAGAGAGATAATTCTGAGTTTTGCAGAGTTAATGTACAAATTTGTTTACATTCCTCCAATCATTGTGTATTTGAATTTTAAGTTAATTCCTATGTGTAGAATGATTCAATAATGATTTTTTGTTTTTAACCTTGTAATAATGAATTAGAAAAGAAGAAAACATGATTGTGCGTGAATAGTAAAACCTAATTAATTTGGGCCATATCTGGATAAGGAAGATCTTGTGCAATTGGAAGCTGGATGAGTTGATATCTACTAGAAGAATGAGATCGAGGAAAAGCAAGGAACAAAGTTCCTATGAACTTCGTGGGCTCTTATGATGACCAAATAGTTGATGAAGTAGTGGTGATAGTTGGGATTTGGTGAAGGCCATGAATTGAATCAAAGGATGGAGAATCACAGCGGAAGCAAGTGAGAATGTGTGAAGCGAAGATAGAGCTCATGTAAGTGAGAATGTTTTATGGAGAAATAAATAATATGATGACAAGGCGAGTATATGATCATTGATCATCAAAGATCAACGATCAAAATCAAATCAACGAAACCCAGTCTGACTAAAGAGAGAAAGGTAAACCAGATTGGGCTTAGTTACTCGCAAAAGATAAATATTTAGAATGCCCTGGTAGATTTTAAGTTTTGGTGTCTGATGGGCCAATTAAACCAGAACGGACTAATGAGAGAACAAGGATATATGTGTAGAGTAGTATCGGTTCCCAGTGGAACCGAATCATGGAAAATAGTTGAAGGTGAAAATTTAAAGTCACAATGACCCAGTTGTCTGGTGGATCTAGTGACACGATGGTCAGTGTAACTAGATCATGGTTAACCATTGAAAGGTATAGTCTTAATATGGACTAGCAAACGTTGGTTTTGGTGACCTAGTGGTTTCGATGGTCGGTTGACTGTAGCATAACTTGGGAAAGGTTAGGTCAGTTAACTAAAACATTTAAACAAGAGAATTAACACAATTAAGAAAAGAGGCTTAAGGATGGATAAAGAGGGTTTAAAGCTAAACCTATGTGCCATCATTTTGGTATAGATTTTAATCCCTCAATCATATGGGCTTGGAGATACAATGCTCAAGTGTTGGATGCTAAAATTTCGTTAAAGGTATTGTAGAAGGGTTAAGGAGTGGTGCCCCCGACATTGGTAATGCATTTAGGTTACGCTCTTTAGGAAGAAGAAATCAGATCTCAAGGAGTTTGGCAAAAATAAAGTTCCATCAAGATAAAGCTAGGAATAATTGTGAAACTAACAAAAGAAACAATTTCTAAAAGATGATATTGAAGACGCCAGAGATCTTATGAGATCTAGCAAGTAAATGGTCTTTATGCTTTGAAATTAATTTGGATAAAGCATATGTGTTTTGGTAGGTAGCAGCAAGAGAAATAATATTTGTGGAAAAAACCCTTACAACAGATAAAGTTGTAAGAGAAAAGGAAAGAAGAATAACTTCATTGTGGAAAAACCCCTTACAACAGATAAAGTTGTAATAGAAAAGGAAAGAAGAATAACTTCCATTTGTGGTTGAGTGGAAGTTGTTAAGTCAGCTCCACAGTTATGATTGTGGTTAGATTTGTCTAGAAGAAGAAGAGCAGGTGAAGCTCCTGAGGGAAAGTGAGTAAAAGTGCAGAATTCTAAAGGACTGGGGAAGTCATAAGGTTCCAAAAGAGAGAACTGGTAGAGATAAATGCCGTTCAAGAGAGAAACTTGGTGAGGTATTTCGTAGAAGGGTGCAACATACCAATTACTGCAGAGGATATTTGCAGCTCACAATTGATCATGGAAAAGATTACAGAGGGATAAATGGAGATGAATAGAGATAGACAAAGGAATGTTTCAGAGGAAGGAATCCACAACAAGATGAGATAAAGTGCTAGAGGAATGGGTAAAAGATTGGTAGAATATTGGTTGTTGTCATTGATGTCAACCCTATTCATGGTTTTGGACCCAATATTGATGAAGGTATTTGGACATGAAGGAAAATGCACATGTAGATACAAGACCTGATGGATATTATACATCATGTTGTTTCCTGGTATGTGGAAAATCACGGATCCTCATGGTTGAGGAGAATGAATTTTTGAAGATGACAAAGTGAATTGAAGAAGGAAGTACATGTAGCCTCAAAGATAATTAAAGAAAAGAATTACAAAATAAAAATCACAAGTTGGTCTCTAATGTTAAAAGGAAGTGACATAAATGGTATAAATAAATATCATTATACATTCATTTGATAATAAGTTGAATTCTCGTGAGGAAATCAAGCAAAGAAAGTCGGATTTCAAGTGAGGTTGAAGTCTTTTGGTGATTTGTTGTAAGGTATGTTATTTTCGTGTCATCTTACCATTTCAGATATAACTTTTTTCTCTAGAACTATTCAGATGGTTAAATTGCTATGGTATTGAGAAGACATAGCAAGCTACATGTGGTAAAAAATTTTCACTTGATTCGCTATAATTATGGGAGATACACTCGCGGAAGATAAGGTTTTTGACCAGTCCTTAAGCTAGTCAACAAACAGGTGTTCCTGGTAAAACAATCATAACTCCTTCTCATAGAGAATCCAAATGAAGTGGGAAATTGCATTGGAAATAGTAGATACTTTGAAGTTTCTTTTGTGTGAGTTTCAGAATCTTAAGTTAAATATTGAGCGCGGGGCATTCCTGCGTGTTCGGGTCTCCTGAATAAACCATATTTGAATAAAGTCTACCATTCTCTATAACTTGTTTTCCAAGTGGAAGGAAGGGGAAATGATGGAGAGTTAAATCATCTCTTGATATTGGGGTATTGTATATTATTCTTTGGAGGTTTATCCCTCCCCTACATTTGAATTTGTAGCTACCTTTGGAAGTCATTACTTCCCTTGAACAATACCATTGATTATTTCTCATATATTGTGCATGGTGTATCGGTGGTGTATTGGTGTAATCCTTATACTATTGTTCATTTCTCATTGGATATAGTTCAATGGTTTAAGTATAAGTTGAAAAGGTTTTAAATTGTAATTTGATATTGATTCACCCCCTCCTCAAGACAACAAAAGAAAGATGAATGATAAGGAATTTGACAGGGAGATTGTTGAGATAAAATAATAGCTCAATGCGATGAGGAAGTTGCTACATGAACAAATGGAAAGAGACCAAAGATGTGGATGGAAGTTGAAGAAAAATATCAAATGGCCTATAGTGAAATGTTTTACAAGGAAACTTAGACAAAAGTTGAGACACGGGACGAGTGTCTGGATGAAGGTAGAGGAGAAACTCAAGGAAGCTGAGTATAGAAGGAAGTCCTTGGAAGGAGGACAAATAGTTCTCATTTGTGAACTAGAGCAGGGAGAAATGCTTGGGGAAGATGATGAATGTGGATAAGATGAGGTTTAGAATGAAGACCTCATGAAATGCTTAGAGAGTTCAATCTAGCATAAGGAAAGGATGATAGAAGCATCAACAAAGACTCAAGAGTCTCGTGTTTTTAAAACTAATGAATTGTGTGTGTATGTAGGTTATATAGGTCATGAAGATGGAAAAACATTAAAATTTGTCATGAAGAAAGAGGACACTGTAGAATTGTCTCAAAGAGATAGAAGCAAATAGATTCCAACAGATGGAATGAAAGGCAACAACCCTATGATCGAGAAAAAGATTGCAAAAGAAGGACAACACTCATATGCAGTGCTAACATATTTTGAGGAAGAACTAAACTTGTTGGAAGATTGGTTAGCAAATCCAAAGGTTGAAGGAGGATATCCAAGGGAGGAAATTAAAGATATTGAGGTAATGGATTTACTTTTAGCAAATCCAATTTTGTTGAATAAATGTGAATGTATGCTAACAGGAAATGAACAAGGAATTGTATTTAAAGACAATGACATGGTTATAAGAAAGAATTCTCTACAAGAGAAAAAGGTGGAAGAAGACCACACCAAAATTACAGACTCAATTGTTGAATAGGATAAGTTTGAGGGTCAAGTCCGCATAAGGACTTTGCAAACAAGGAGTAGGAATTAATTTGAATCAAATCAAGCAGCGGGTGGATTCTTATGATGGGATTTTGAGGCAACCATATTCCTTACTAAAGTATGAGGAAAAGATTAAAGAGAATGCACAACAAAGGAGTGCAGAAAATAAATTTGTTTTCAGGGTTAACCAAGGGAACAAAGATGTTGTTGAAATCAACAAAAGTTCAAGGACTATAAATGAAGACAAATATCAAGGATACGCATATGAAGGTTTATGAGGAAAAGATTGAAGAGAATGCACAACAAAGGAGTGCAGAAAATAAATTTGTTTTAAGGGACAACCAAGGGAACAAAGATGTTGTTGAAATTAACAAAATTTCAAGGACTATAAATGAGGAAAAATATCAAGGATACGCATATGAAGGTTTAAATGTAATTAGATTTGAGAGGAACCCATTCAAATGAGTGAACAAAAGAAATATTGGAGATAAAATTATATTTCATATACAACAAGAAAATGGTGAGCAATGGACTGTCATGGAGAACAAGTTGCTAAGGAACAAATAGTTCAAAATGAAATATATATGAGGAGGACAATAGACCACACATATGTGGCAGACTGTAAAGGAGGACAATGATATGTATTGATAGTCATTCTTATGGTTGGAAAGGAGCCTCTACAGTGTGAAAAAACAAGTTATTTTCTAGAGTTTGTTTGTGTTTTGTGTTGGTGTAGAAAAAGATGCAAGTAGATTGTCTTCCACAAAGAAGCAAGAGGAAGGGGTAAGGAAACTAGGTGCCTTAGAGGTTTGTGAAGACATGTTTGAAGGAAAATGGGAGAGATTTCTTATAATTCTCACATAGGGAATTGTTGAGATAATGTCTTAGGAAAGGAAGACCAATGTGCAAGGATATGAGTATCCTCAGGAAATTGAGGACAACAGAAGAAATGCTATGGTAGAAATTTGGAGTGAGAATCTAAGGAAAATGAGATGGTAGAAGCCATACAAATTGTATATGAGGAACTGAAGAAACAAATGAATATTAGTTGGATGCACCAACAAAACATAGAGCCGGAATTTGAAGTAGAAAGTTTATTGGTATGCTTGAGGAAGATTCTCAAGTGGAGATACAATCCAAGGAAGACAAAATCAATAGCAAAGCACAACTTACTAAAAGTACTTTTGAAATCAAGGATATTGAACAAAAGTTAAAATTTGGGATCCTAGAAGACTGAACACAGCAACGATACAACAGCAGGACAACAAGGTAAATGAGCAACAAAAAAAACAAGTATGGGATCCGGGCATAATGAAGTAAATTGAAGACCATGATCAGGAGATGACGAAAATCCAGGTACCCCGGAGTCCGATGTAGGAGCATACTCCCATCAAAACAAACCATTTTGGGCAGGCCTGGGGGGTCTTGAAATTTACCAAAGGAAAGTGGGTTCACTTAATGAATTAATTGTGTTTCTCTATGTTTGTAATTAGATTCTATAAGGATAGGGTTTGTTTCCCTAATTCTCATGTAAAGCAATTAGTTGGGTTAGTGTGGATTTTACTAAGTATAGAGGATTTTTATATTATTGATCCTCAGATGTATGTAATCAAGAATGTAGAGTGCATCAAGATAGTTTATAAAGGAGTGATATTGTTGTAATTAGTTGCAAGATTTTAGGGATCTGTTTTTGTGGTCTAGAAGTTTATCTTCCACATAAATATGTAAGCCTACAGGCATGAACATGGTGGCCAAACAGAATGTGAAATCAGACCAAGAGAAGGATAGAGAGATAATTCCAAGATTTGCATAATTAATGTACCAAGCTATTTACATTCCTCCAAGAATTGTGTATTTGAATTCTAAGTTAATTCCTTTGTGTAGAATGAGTCAATAAGGATTTTGTGTTGATAACCATGTAATAATGAATCAAAAAAGAAGACGAGATGATTGTGCATGAAAATTCAACCCTAGTGACTTTGGGCCATATTTGGATGAGGGACAGCTTGTGCAATTGGAAATTGATGAGGCTTATCTCTACCAGAAGAATGAGAGCTTAGGAGAAGGAGGAATCATGAACTTCATGGGGTCTTATGATGACCAGATAGTTGATGATGCAATGGTGATAGTCGGGATTTTGTGAAGGCCATGAATCGAACCGAAGGTTGGAGAATCGTAGCATAAGCAAGTGAGAATGCACCAAGTGAAGATAGAGATCATGTAAGTGAGAATGTGTTATCGAGAAATCAGGGATCAGATGATGAGGTGAGTATCTGATTGTTGATCATCATAGATAAATGATTGAAATCAAATCAACAAAACATGGTCTACGTAAAGAGATAAAGGTAAGTTGAACTGACCCTAGTTGCTTGCAAAAGACCAATCTTTAGAGTGCCATAGTGGCCTTTAAGTTTCGGTGACTAGTGGGTCGGTTAAAATGGACCAGATAGATGATGGTGTGAGGATGTATGTATAGATTAGTACCGGTGCGCATTGGCCGGTAGGACCAGACCGGGGCAAACAATTGAAGGTGCAAAGTTAAAGTCTTGGGGGCCCAATTGTCCGGTGGTTTCGGTGACCTGATGGTTAGCGTAATCGGAATGAGGTTAACCATTGAAAGGTGCATTTCTAAGACAAACCGATGGATGGTTGTCTCGGTGGCCTTGTGACCCGATGGTTCTGGTGGTTGTTTGACTATAATATAACTGGGGAAAGGTTAGGCCGGTTAAATACAACATTTAAACAAGAGAATTAATGTGGTTAAGAGAAGAGGCTTCAGGACAGGTAAAGGGGTTTTAAAGTTGAACCCGTGTGCCATAATTTTGGTATAGAGTTTAATCCCTCAATCATATGGGCTTGGAGTTATGATGATTAGGTTTTGTATGGTCAAATATAGTCAACCATCCATTCGAGGTGTTGTAGAAGAGTTAAAGGGTGGTGCCCCACATCAAAAAGCATGCAAAGCACCTTGGAGCATCGATAAAACATTGTATTTGTATTTTCACATCCAAGAAGGATTGTTTTTTAAGAACCAACATTTGTGCATTCCACAGAGCTCATTGTGGTTGAATCTTGTTAGAGAGTTACATACCGTAGGTTTTGGTGGACATTTTGGTGTTGATAAAACCACAACATTAGTGAATTAAAGATACATTTGTCCTAGCATCAACAAGGATGTTAAGAAGTTTGTTGAGTCTTGTATAATTTTCAAACTAGTAAAAGGAAAGAGTCAAAACACCATGTTATATGCGGGGTCATTGTTCTGCAATTCAAGAGGCCATGGGAAGATATAGCATGGACTTCCATTTTAAGACTACCTAGGACATAGGGTGGTCATAACTCTGTGACGGTTGTAGTGGATAGGTTTTCAAAGACATTTCATTCTATCCAAGAAGACCAATGATGCTACTAAAGTGGTTGTTTTCTTTTTCCAAGAGATTGTGAGGTTACATGGACTACCAATAAGTATCACTTATAATAGAGATACATGATTTCTTGAACATTTTTTGAGGATACTTTGGAAGAAGATGGGCTCCAACTTGTTGTATAGTTCTCAAGATATCATCCAAAAATGGATGGACGATCCGGTGGTTCATCTAAGTCTTGGAAATTTTGAGGAGTTTGAGGGGAGAAGCTGAAGACAATGGACGGGCCTTGGCCCAAGTCAATTCGCTACACCGATTAATTAATAACATGTGGAAATAATCTATTTTAGATTGTTTATGGTAGGTCACCAAAAGGAGTTGTTGAAAAGGAGTGTTGATGCAAGTGAGTTAGCAAAGAGCATAAAAGAAATGCATGAGAAGTTAAAGAGGAAACTACAACAAAGAAATACCTGATATAAGCAAGGAGCATAGTTGTGAAGAAGATGACGCTTTTAAGAAGGAGAGCTGGTAATGGAACATTTAAGGAAATAAAGATTCCTCGAAGTTGCGTATAGTAAATTCAATTACAAGAAATTTGGACAATGTCGAATCCTAAGAAGGATTTCTGATGATGCATAAGTTAGATGCCACAAAGGATTTTGACATTTCCCCATATTCAATGTGGCCAACTTGTAAAAGTTTCATGAGGGAGAATGGAATGATGAAGAAGGTACCCTGGATTAACATAACTTCTACCATCATATCTAATTCTATAATGAACGGGTCCATATTTACTATGAAATTACAATATACATTTACAAGGAAATTTTTTCCTTTAAATTGGCTATTCTAGGGACTCCCCCAACTAGGGGATAGTCCCCCCTCGACTCAAGTAGGTAACCTGCACTCCCCAATGTGGATGATTTTACATTCTTCCTCGAGGTGCAAAGTCTTCATGGGGTATAAACATGACTGAAAACAAAAAGGCCTATGAATCCCGAAGATAATCAAGCTCCACAACCAACAATCTCCCACTTGAGATTCTCAATCTCAACAACTCCATCGTTGTTGTATCGCTAGACCATGATCCTTCTTAGACTGAAAATTTATCATCTCACCTTCATGCTTGAATACCAACTAAACTGAGTAGAACACGCTTCTCCATGATTACTCCCTTAGTTAACATGTTCGTAGGATTCTAGCTAGTGTGTAGCTTCTTCCAACTTCAAATGTCCATCTTCCAAGATGTATCACATGAAATGGTATCCAATTGTAAATTCTTAGTATTTGAATGGAAGGTTGAGTTATTTGCAAGATGAATGGCACCTCATTGTCACAAGACAACCTATTATTCTCTTCTTCTTTCCCAATTACTCCATAAACCTTTGTAACCAAATCATCTCTTTACTAGTTTCTGTAGCAACAACACACTGTTGAAATTGAAACAACCTTTGCGCTTCGGAAATCCAACTTATCAAGTTGTTCCACCCATAGTAAAACATACCTTGTGGTGCTCCCCTACTATCTTTATCACCTTCCATATGAATCAAAATATCCTTGTAGAATAATGAAGTTCCAACCTTCAAAAACATAATGCATGAGTAGAAATAACTACCTCTCAATACCTCGAATCTACTTTACAAATTTCCCAATGTTCTTACTTGGATTGTTCATATATATGCTCACAACTTCCACTTCATGTTCATCTAGTTTTGTGTAAACCATCACATACATCAAGTCACAACCTGCTGATGAATAAGGGACATGACATGTATTCTATCTCCTCCTCGTGTCTTGGGAAAAATTTCCTTTAGTTAATTTTGAAATGATACAAAGGTGTACTAATTAGTTTTGTATCTCCGAAGATTTTAAACCTCTCCAACACCTTCTCTATGTACCACCCTAAGACAATGTCAATTTATGATTTTTCATGTCTCTTGTTATTCTCATACCAAGGGTTTTCTTTGCAACACTCAAATTCTTCATCGCAAATGAATTAGCTAATTTCATCTTGATCACATTTATATCATGCATATTATACTGCAACAAGCATGTCATCTACATACACAAAAGATAATATAGCTTCCATTTTCTAGTTTTAAAATAAACACGCTGATCATAATGACATCTACTATAACCTTGTCTCCGCCATAAACTGTAAAACTTCAAATACCACTCCTTTGGAGCTTGTTTTAGGCCATACAACTCTTCTTCAACCCACATACCACATTCTCCTTCCCTTAGACCTCATACCACTATGGTTGTTGTGACAAATCTCTTTCCTCCAAATCCCCATGGAGAAAAGTTGTTTTCACATATAATTGTTCAAGATAAATTCCTACTACCACAAGACTTAAAATAGTCATAATTGAAGTCATTTTAACAATGTGAGAAAATATCATCAAAATATATATATCTTCTTTTGTGCAAACCCTTTACAACAAGTCTTGTATCGCTTGCTTCCTCCTGACTGAAGAACGATGATACAGAATGAGATAACTGTCCTGAATCCTGTCTGAATGTTCATCTCACACTGACACTGTCATTCACCACAACACAATGGTCTGTCATACTTAACCCATAAATCTTCTAACACTTCATGGAGCTTGAGGCAAATTCCATGCTCCTGCTGTTGTACATTTCTATTTTCTCTCGTACCTTTGGAAGGTTTTCGCTGATCTCATCAAGCACCGTATTCTCCTAGTTTTAATTTTTCTTGTATCTTTCCCCCTACAATTGATCTTTCTACATGACCCTTCTCATTGAATATGACATTCTACTCCTAATGATTTTGTTATTTCATAATCCCATAAGAGATAACCATAAAATTCATTAACATTGTATCCAATAAAGGTACACTTCTTGGATTTTGCCTACATCTTGTTTTATTTTATTTATCTATATGGACAAATGTTTCACAATCGAAAAGTCTTCAAAAAGAATAGTTTACCTTTTTACTTGTTCATGCCTCCTCCTGAATTCCACCATCCAAAGAGCTTGAAGGTCCTTGGTTTATTACAAACGACAGTATCTTACAACATATTCCACAACTATATGGGAAAACCAACATACAATCTCATACTCCTTGCACGCTCCATGATTGTCTTGTTCATCCTTTCTGACACACCATTTTCTTGTGGTGTTCCTAGAATTGTCTTCTCTCTACGAATCCCATGGTATGAACAGTAATAATCAAACTCCTTTCTGCAATATTCACCTCCATTGTATGATCTAAGACACTTCAACCATTTTCCTGTCTCATTCTCAACCAAATCTTTCCATATCTTAAAAGTATCAAAAACATCATTTTTTTGTCGAATGTAATAAACCCAAGTTTTTCTAGTTGCATCATCAATAAAAGTAACAAAATAATGAGAGCCACCTAGAGATGATACCTGAGTTGGTCCCCATACATCTGTATGCACAAACTCTAACCTTTCACTCTTATTTTCTTTTCCGACTCTGAGAAATATAACTCTCTTATGTTTTCCATAAACACAATGCTCACAGAAATCCAAATCAATTTGTTTAGGATCTGGAAACAAATTTCTTTTTTTAAGTATATGCATCTCCTTCTCACTCATGTGTCCAAGCCTATGATGCCACAGTGTTGTATCCACTCTTGTAGAAGCTAAAGAGATTGAAGAGTCAGTATTACAAGTACATAAATACAATGTACCTACCTTCTCTCATTTTACTATCACCAGTGATCATTTGGTGACCTTCCACACCTTATCTGCAAATATGGATATACAGCCTTCACTTTCCAGCTTCCCTGTTGAAATTAGATTTTTCCTTAGATCTGGAATATGTCTTACCTATTTCAACAACCATTGTTTTCCATTCCTTTATTTTTTTTTACCTTTACCATTCCAACAATTTTGCATGGTGCATCATTACCCAAATGAACCAGTCCAAAATCACCTTGAACATAATCTAGAAAATGTTTCCTATGGGGTGTGGCATGAAATGAAGCCCCTGAATCTACTACCCAATACTCAGAAATATTATCTACAGAAACAATCAAAGTATCTTGTAACACATCAACTGTTACATTTGCTTCCTGATTTTTCTCATGTTGTCCATCTCTTTGTTTCTTTGGAGCTATGCATTCTTTCTTCAAATGTCATTTCTTCCAACAATTCTAGCACTCTATCTTTCTGAGTTTGGATTTGGATCTTCCCTTCCTAGAATTCTTGCGGTTCCCTGAGCCCTTTCCTCTATCCTTTTGTCTTCCCCTATTCTCCATGTTCAACACATTACCTAATGTCTCACCTGTGTTTTTCCGTTGCATTTCCTCGCAAAGGATAACACCAACAACATCATCAAATTTTAAAGTGTTTGAACCAGAGATATATTTACTTACAACCATCACCAAGTCGTTCCATCTTTCTGGCAATGAGCACAAGATTAGAATAGCCTTGACCTCATCATCAAAGTCCACTTTTACAGAACTTAACTGATTAGTAACAGTATTAAATTCATTTAAATGATCTGCAACAGACCCACCTTCTAACATATTCATATTAAATAATCTCTTCATTAGAAATACCTTATTGGATGTTAAGGGTTTGTCATACAGTTTAGCCAATGCGTCCATCAACTCCTTCGTTGTATTTTCTTTCAAAATATTGAAAGACATTGATGTTGCCAAACTCAGTCGTATTGTTCCTAGTACCTTTCTATCATGAACCTCCCATTCTTCATCCTTCATGGTCATTGGTTTCTTTGATATTCCAAACAATTGTAGGAATAGATCCTTCTGATATAAATAATATTCCATTTGCATCTTCCATAACTGGTCGTTTTGGCCATTAAATTTCTTGACCCTAAACTTTCCATCTTCCGCCATTTCTCCCCCTTGACCAAGAACACTCTTTTCCTGCGAGTTACCTTTTGCTCTGATACCAGTTCTTACAAAACAGGATTGCAGAGCAATAAAATAAAATAAAAATGCAGAAATAAAACACAGAAGATACACAATACAATAAAGACACAAATATACATGGTTCACCCAGTGTGGGCTATGTCCACCAAAGAAATTTTCAAGTCCTTCCTTTATTATTATCCAGCAAATTAAGGGATACAAGCTACATCATACCCATTGTAACTTGATCTTATCTCTCTCACAGTATCCTCACTCATAATACAATATTTGTGATGATACATAGCCGAAATACATTTCCATCGTAAAAGAGGGTTGCCTTCTAGGGAAAAAACACCTAACATAACTTCTATTGTCATATCTGCGACCTTATAATGAACAGTTTGGATTTACTATTAAATTACAATATACATTTACAAGGCAATTTTTCCTTTGAGGGCTTCGCCCCCTAACCCCTCCTGCACTCCCCAGCGTGGAGGAGTGTATATTCTTTCGAGGTGTAAAGTATTCATGGGGTATAAACACGACTGAAAACAAAAAGGCCTCTCAATCAAGAAGATAATCAGGGTCCACAACCAACATAAGTATGTGATCATTTGTTATAGATGCAAAGTAGAAGGTCACAAGGCAACAGAATGTCCAGAGAAGCAAAATACAAGGAGAAGAAATGAGGTTAGAACACAGGTTACCGAGGAAAATGAGGCATGGGTTGTTGGCAACAATGTGGAAGTATTTCAGCAGGAGAAAGGAGAAAACTTGATGTTTATAGGAGTGTTACTTTATCCCTAGGCAAAGATAACAGAAGATCCTAAGTAGAGAAAGAAAGTTTTTAAAACTAAGTGAAAAATTCAGGATAAGTGTTGTCATCTGGTCATAGATAGTGAAAGCATAGAAAATTTAGTATCCACAGAGGTAATGGGGAAGTTAAAATTAAAAACTATTCCACATATGAATCCATATCATGTATCATGGTTGAAAAGAGTACAACAGGTGACCGTGACTGAGTAATGCTTGTTAAATTTTCAAACTGGAAAGTTTAATGAGTAGGTATTATATGACATAGTAGAAATGGATGTGTATCATGTACTACTCGGAAGACCATGCTTGTTTGACAGAAAAATTTTCCATGATGGAAGGAAGAATATTTATGAATTTCT
>SNQJ01S0178722.1:0-19819 GCA_010110895.2 Picea sitchensis | reverse complement strand
TTAATGGCCTAAAGCCGACATAAATAAAATAACATTACTAATCTAAATCACAACTAATGGCCTAAAGCCGACATAAATAAAATAACATTACTAATCTAATATGCCCCAATTAAGAGGTAATGAGCCAATATTAGGGCTTAACAAGGAATATGATTGTTTAAAGGAAAGATGATAACCCTATGTGGAAGACTTACTCATGTACCTATGAGTGCTCATGGAACATAAATAGAAGAATAATTCAAGGTCATTAAGTTTGTTGAGAATAACGCTCCTTTTGCACTTTTGTTAGGAAAGACCTGGATTGAGAGAGATCAAATCCGAAGGAAAGAAGAAGAGGAAGCTATAGAAAAAAAAAACAAGAATTAAGGCATTTCATGGCTAGGATAATAACACGCTTAATAGAAGAACAAGAGGACATGTAGAAGCAACTGAGCGCCAGAAACGTAGCTTTCGAAGTTGAAAAAATGAAAGAAGGCTTAAAGAACCTATCCATGCAAGAGAGTAGAGCACCTACTCCAGAAACATTAAGAGAAAAAAGTATTACCCTCGAATCCTATGAAAGACCCTCAACAATGAGAAGTTACTATGCTAAGAGGAGAATAGAACAATGATGGAAAGAGGAATCTAGAGACGCATATCACAAAAAATAAAGCAAGAAATCTTAGTAAGAAGAAAGCAACGCTAGAAAAATTGCAGGAGGTTCCAGAGAGGACTTCACAGAAGGAAGGCTTGAAACACTTGAACCTCACCGGAATAGAAGAACAACGTAGATTGGCACTTCGCCACAACGAAGCAATATGACCGTTGGAGGCATCCCGACCATTAGAACGACGCTCCAGAACGGCTAGAAACACAGTTATTGTCGAAAATATCGCCATTGGACCGTTGGGACAGTGCCATAATAGATGGAATTATATTGACTGAGGCATTCCTTCCCATTGGAGGAGTCTGTTACGACATTATCTATTTATCCCGTTGAATGTTGCATTGAGGACACTTTTGCAAACTGAGATATTCGAGCCCATGGAGAACTGAATTTCTTTCATGCAGTGAGACCTCGCCACCCATACTGCTTACCTTGAGCGTTTGCCCACCTATCCGTGATATCTGATCTTGAGCGTGTATGTTGGGTGACCTTAGTGCAGTAGAGAAATCTGTCGAAGAGATTTTGATTGATCTCATGGMTGAGAAGGTCATGTCCGCAAGAGMAAATACCTAATCAATGAGAGGATTGCAAGCCTCCCCATCGACTGCACGTCAATATGGGCCATCCCAAACTGCGATAGAGAAACAAAGGAAGCATCGCAATGACTTGGCGAATGCGAAGCTCATCCCATCGATCCTGTCCGACTATATCCCGCCTCTGGCTGGCACGGTTAGTCATGAAAACATCCCTAGGGACTTCGACTATACACTGATCACTGCATACCTCCCGAAGGGGATATGCACAACTAGAATGTAGTTAGGATAGATTCTGACGCTAAATATCAATGATTTCAACTTAGGAGACCGCAATAATTATGGAATGCTTACACCACATAAGTACTTGACAAAGACAAAGGGGAAGAAGTCGAAGACAGTCCCCCAGTCATGGACCATGGACATCGCAAGATCAACAATCCTTAATGTGATGAAGATACCACACTACGATAGACATCAGGAGGTTAACGCGTACATTAAACTCCTCCTGTCATGCTTCCATGGAGGTTACTTGTGGTTGGATAGGCACATCACTGTAGATCTGAGGCTGATCCACCAGATCACTAGATTGAGCATGCAAAGACTAGACCCTCATGATTTTTACCCAGGGAAGGGTGCAGATCGTGCCCTGATGCAGCGAATAAAGGACACCTATGGTGATGTAGAGAAAGGGAAGCGGGGCTACAAGGTAGCCTCCATCCAAAATGGTGTAGTGCACCTAACTTTTTAGTTGATCGCTGGTAAGCTTGTTAGGAACAAAAAACCAATGCATGTCATGGGGTTTGTCATCAACCTCGTAGGAAAATGCGTTGAAGGAATGCAGATGAAATGGGCGAGATACCTCTTCAACCAGTTGGAGCAAAATTGTTGCGAAGCGCAAGACCAGGGTTACGAGTTTCACTCCAGCTGGTTGCTGATTCTCGTTGCCTTCATCACTTGGGAGATGATGGAGGGATCAACCTTGCCTGAATTCGAGCCATCCAAACCACTAGCTGCGAGGTTTACTACCCTTTGGTATTTGAGCGACATGGAGAAGCAATGGAAGTCCAATGAGGTGTTCCACACCTATTACTTGCAGTTGAAGAGGGCCATTGAATCCATCCCTCGCATGATGCCAAATACACTTCATAGGTTCAGGCCAATAACGAAGTTTCATGCATACAGGTACTTCATTTACATCACTACGCGCAGAGACGAACACAAGGAAGATCTCYWGTCCTATTACAATCTCACCGAGGAAGATATGGAGGAAATAACCAAGGAATGGCCTACGAAATTCCTTGTACCAGTCGAATAGACAAAACTCTCTGACCTCGACCTCATCAGAAGTCCTGTAGTCACTCGTTAAGAGTATGATGGACTAGGCAGTATCGAGAAGAAGAAGAAGGAATAAGTACAGGAAATTCACAGTGCATCATAGGAGACTACACCAGATTCACCTCAAGGGGGAGGAGGTGATGAAGTAGACAAAGAAGATGACAAAGGGGAAGAATACAAGCAGGAACATGGCGAAGTAACACCTCCTAAAGATCCCCTTATGGAGATAGAGACATCCAAGAAAAGAAAGGTTTCTCCAAAGAAACCCTCAACGCGGAAGAAGTCATGCACCAATAAGCCCCACTTACAGACTATACTTATAGTGGATGATATTGACCTCATCATCACAACTGTATTAGATAATTCCGAGGAAATTTTGTAGTGAAGCAAAGCCAAACATGAGACAATGTATGACAGGATCGAGGCAGAGATCAAAGGGGTACATCAATCTCTTTATTCCATCCGCGCAGTGTCTACTACGCCATTGTCATTAGGGGGGATAGAAGTAGGAGATGAGCCTGCCCAACTACGTAGATTAGAAGATGCAACAGAGGTTTGCCTTCGTCAAGTACAGGAGGAAAAAGAACAGGCCACAAAGGTTCTGAAGCAAGAAAAGGAGGAATCCCTAGAGCAACATCGCGTTGCACAGCAAGAGAAATATGACCTCCAGGCGAAGTTTGCAGAGGACAAAGAGCAGATCCAGAAAGAAAAAGAACAACTGCTCGCAGAGCAGATTGGATTTAAAGAAGAAGTCACTAGAGCACTTCACTCTGTGCTAGGCCTGGAACATATGTAAGAGGAAATAGCTAAGAGCCAAGTGGGGAAGCTTGTTGAAGCCATTCAACAACTCCAAGCAAGAGTAGCAGAACTGGAATTGCAAGCAATACCGAGAACTCCGTAGGACGTACGAGCTCAAAGGGAAGAAACTACCCAGAGCATAATTGGAAGAATCAAGGCATTGGCCTTATAATGCAAGAAACTCAGAAATCGAAGTGTGCACACCTATGAGTGCCTTGCAAAGGACCCATAACTAAGGAAATTGGAGTTACATATCAAGGAAGAAAAGAAACAAGCAGTGACAGTACATCAGGCACAGTTGAAGCTACTATCAGCGGCTGAGAAGATGAAAAGGTCACAAGAACAACACACAGTTCAGAAAGAGGTCCATGCCATCCAGAGTAAAGTCATGGAAGTGACCCGGAGACTTCAGTCGGTACATGACAAAGCCTACATACTTTTTGAGGAGATCGAAGGACAAGGCACACAACTATTACAAGTGGTCACCACAGTGGAACAACACTTGGAAGGACTTGTCACCAAGAAAATCATTCAGGAGTTCGTCGAGCAGGGGGCTCTAGTGAAGCAACAAGTCGAGGCAGCTCGAGCCAAGCTCGAGGTCTTTGAAGCAGAGTTTCCCAGATCAGAGTGACTCGGGACAAGTCACAGGTGAGTGTTGGGGGCCTGTTGGCCCTCGACCAAGTTTTGGAGAACCTTGGTCATGTTTGACCACTTTTGGGACTTCGATAGGATGGTCGAAGACAGAGCACCCAGGCAAAGTGAAGATCGTGGGATCTCGCCCCCTTTTTGCGATATTTTTGGGTTTAATGTTTATGTAATGGGTATGGGATGTTAGCCCATGGGTTTACCCATGCTTAGGCCCCAATTGTAAATGTATAAATAAGTAGCTAGGCGATGTAAGAAAGGGATAGAGTGCTAAGTGCTAAGAGTTCAATAAGATCTAATTTGGATTTGTGCAAGATATGTAAAGGTTGCTAAGTGCGATTATTTGTGAAGGATGCGTGCATACTATGTGTTGAGAACTTGCAGAGTTAAGAGCAAGTGATTGCAAGAAGGCTCTATGTTGTGCCAAACTCGGAGAAGGAGGATCTGGCGAAGTGCACGCAGATATCCTGTCCTATGCGGAGTTGGTTTTGTGGATCTGTGCATGTAAAAAGATTCAAGGAAGATAATGAAGAAGACGAAGAGTTGGTGGACATAGCCCCGCGCTGGGGGTGAACCACATATATCCTGTGTTGTGATTGTTTTGTGTTATTGATGTGATTTATGCTTAGTGATGAATATTTATGTTTGTTAGATGCATCTGATGCAGTATATTAGTGCTTAATAACATGAATGCATGCTATATTTGTTGATTCTATGTGCTAAATGGTTAGATATGCTTATATCTTTTTGAATACTGTGTTGTTATGTAATTAGGGTTTTTACTTGCGATGTGAATAAGGGTTAAAGACTGATGAATGTTAATTGCTAAGTGATCTGTTAAGTATTATGATAAAAAAATATGTGTCCCAGCTAGGTTGTAGACACTTGATTCCTACAATCCCCTGCCTCTACCTCAAGTGAGACTTCATTTGCTTCGCAGGTGTTGCTGAAAGGGCCGATAGTTAGGGTTTTTTTGGTATGCTGTTGAAGCGTTGAACCCCGGGTCTGTCCCTGTGCCAAAAAAAAGCTACAATAATGATTGGGAGACACTAATCTCCTTGTTCAGGGATTCAACCCTAGGAAGAACCAACTCCCTTGTTTTAGGGCCCAAACTTAGGAAGCACCAACTCCCTTGTTTTAGGGAACCAACCCTAGGAAGCACCAACTCCCTTGTTTAGGGCACCAACCCTAGGAAACACCAAATGTTTGTCTTCAAGCTTTAATTAGTAAAGGACATTAGTCATTCCTTGCTCCACCCTTCCACCTTCATTACATAAATATCTTCTCTTTACTTCCTTGGACTCTGCTCTTCCTTTTGATATTCAAATGAAACCCAGAGAGACACCTTATTTTCACCTTGTTTGTCTACTTATATACTTTCCAAAAGCTATAAGTTTGAACCATTGTGTATTTTAGTAATGAAACATTGCACCCATTCATTTAATTAACACAAATTGTGATTTCATTAATTGATTTTCATACACAAAATTAGACATTGATTTCGTATGAATATTGTGGAGTGATGGAAACAAATTTTACAATTCTACGACATGGGTTTTGTGCACAACATGCCCAATTAGCCAATATGTGGGAACTGTCCGCAGAACATGTACGAGGTGGATGGTACAAGTGGTTATTTGAAAGAAAATTGCCTCAATTTTCCTTTTGTCGTCGAATGCCAGATCGACTTCAATGCATTTTACCTTTTCATGAATTTCTAAATCGACCTCCACATATCTCCTTTGTTGGTAACTATTTAAACTCAACTTGTAAACATTTTACTTGATGGTGGATATTAAAATTAGTTCCCACTCAACTATTGGTCACTAAATATTTGACTTGGTCTTCACCCTTTTTGGTATTTGCTTCCTCATTCGACCGACAAACATCTTTTTGGTTGACTCAACTAGGAGAAATTTTGACTTGAGTATTTCAATTTTGGTCCTCCCAAATTTCTTCAGCCTCGACCAAACTTGTGTTTACCAATTTAAGTTTGCTTCTACTTAAACCTTTAGGTTACTTCATTCTTGGACCAACTTGTCCAAGAAGAAAACTGACTTGAGAGATTTGACTTTGGTCATCCCGAATTTCTTTGGTCGACTTGAATTTCGTGACTCAATTTTCTTTCGACTTTGACTTTTGGGGTAATTTACTTCACTTCTACTCGGACCGACTCAAATTAGAAGAAACCCAGCATATGTAATTCAACTTTGGTCATCTCGACTTTCTTTGGTTTCGACTTCGACTTCGAATTCGATCTTCGAATTATTCTACTTATCTGACTTCGATATTCAACTTCTTCTACTTATCCACCTTCGATCTTCAACTCCTTCGACCTCTTTGATTTCGACCCTCGATTTCTTTGAATTTGACCTTCGACTTTTTCAACTTCTTCAACTTCTTGATGAGATTTTTATACCATACTTCTTGACTCTGTGACTATACTTATGCCCATAATAATATTATTTGACATTAATTCCAACACTATAACACCATGTCCAACATTCTTATTTGTTATTTGTATGCATCCATATTGGATTCTCCATTTACCCTTTTTATCTGGACAATTTCTTCATAGTTTCCTTTTTTGCATGGATTTTAATGACACAGTACACCATAAACCATATTCCCATTAGAGTGATTTCATCAACCTCATACAATATAGGATGAGTGCATCAAGCTCATACAATATATTAGTCAATATTATCTTTCTACTGATATTCAAGTCAACTTCATAACATTATGTCCAATATTGACAATGCTTGAAATTCAAGTCATCTTCATAACATTATGTCCAATATTGACAATGTTTTTCAAAACAATCAATCAATGATACTTCACCTATCTATCAAGGTTGACATCAATGACAACCAAATTGTCAACAATCTCCCCCTTTATTATTGATGGCAGCCTAGTAAAACAATCTTACTCCCCTTGTGAATGTATTCTGTATTTTGAGTTCTTTGAAATGACTTTGGTTTACTCTTTATCTCTCCCCCTTTGAAAACAATGACAAAGGGAATATTTCTCTTCTCCCCTTGAGGTGATGCTCCTCCTGAGGTAATGCTTCCCCTATTTTTGTGCCATTTGTTTTGGACTTTTTTTTACTGTTTATCTCTCCCCCTTTCTCAAAATATGTCACATTAATGCTTCTATCATAGTCGTTTGATTCTGTAGTAACCAACTTCAAATTCTACCTTCTTAGAAACACAATTAAATTGGTCATAATATCTTTTGATGTATTGATGCCTTAGATAATTGAGACATGTTTTAGTTTTTCCATGATACTTTAAGCTATAGTCCTTTTCTAACCATGATGCTTCAATGATGCACTGGACATGTTTTAGTTATGTTTCCCTTTAGCTTCCTTCAAGAGCGTGCCAAGGTTATACAAATGCTACTTAATAACTATCATTATTTTCTTTTAGACTGCTCCCAATTTCTTCATGATGCTAGTCATCTATTCATCCATTTGTAACCCAAGAGCCTCTTTATTAGTTTCTCATTATTTTGAGAATACTTCATTGGGTCTGGATCATATCATACTCTAGTAGCATTTGTAGCATTAGTACTTACTCCAAATCATACTGCACATTCCTTGCTCTTTCCTTTGTCTTGTTGACTTCAAGTTTTAGATATACAAACAATAATGGAATTTTGATTTTTTTTTTTTGTCACATTTATGATTTCCCTCAACCAAGAGTAACATTCCTAAGTAACATTTTTTGTTCTTTAATATACATAAGTTCATCACCAGGAACAACCTTAAGTCTTCCCTGAATCCTCCTACCTTTCTTATGTTCATATTTTCTGTTGAGGAGGAGCTTCAATAGATCATCAAAATAACAATGGAAAAATTTTGAGATCATCATCACTCAATTGTTCTGGTTGGTCTACTATTGGATATTCATCATCATCATCATCACTATTTGGTGTAACATAAACTTCTTCATATTTTTCTTTAGAATTTTCTTTTTCCATTTTTCTTTCATTGGCTAGTGGAGTATTGATTTGTAGGACATCATCAAGAACTACAATTGTTTCATATTCTTCTTTAGGAACTCTCATTTCTTGAGCTTGATTCACTTTATATGCAAAACTTTGATTTTTATATTCCTTATTAGAATATTTACCCACCATTATCCTATTATTAACTTCAATTTCAGGTGCAATATATTCATCATATTTCTTGCTTTGTACTTCAGGTTTTATTTTCCATATCTTCCTATTTTGTTTTTTAGGGTTTACTATCTTCAAGGATTTAATTGGTAATATACATTCACTTGCTTTATGTCCATAGTTGTTTCACCCTTGACATTGAACATTGATATTTTGTAAAGGAGAGAAAGATTTGTAGTTTCTTTTCTCTGTATTAAACTTCTTGCTTCTTTGGACATTCTTTGGATTGTACTTTCCATAGGCTTTACAATGTACTACTTTGTGTCCAAAATTATTGCAAGAATAGAAATGTCCAAGGAAGATATGCTGATATCTGTTAGAGGGATTTCTTTTTGTGATTGTATTCTTCTTGTCATCTCTTTCTTTAGTAAGAGGAGCTGATTTTTGTTTATTTGGGACGGTCTCCAATGACATCATCCTTACCTTATTATCTTCTCTTCTTAAGGAGATTTTAAGAGAATCTGCATAACTGATTGGTCTTTTGAAAAATCCTTGTGATGTTGAAGTTGATTCTTGGGTGTATCTCAAACCAGTCTTGTTGTTTGGTGACCTCTGATTATTAATAATTTCATCCAAGATTTTTGAACTATTTTCAAATTTTGATCCCTTCTTTTCTTTATCAAGTTCACCTTTTAGCAGCTCAATCTCATCTCCTAGCTTCTCACATGCTTTTTCTCTATCATTGAGTTGATTTAAAATGACTTCTTTGATTCTTTTAGATTTCTAGGAGTTGAGACTTCAAATCATTGATTATCTGCTCTGATTCTTTCATGGTTCTTGATGCATCTACTTCTGTTCATTTATGTACTTCTTCAAACTCTTGAAGTTGTGCCCTTAGTAGCTTGTTCTTCTTTTTATACTTTCTTAGTTCCTCCAGAGCACTGATCAACTTTGCTTCTAGGTCTACTTCTCCTCAAATTCAGATTTTTCTTCATCATCTACAACATTATCTTGAGTTTTCATTCCCATCAATAGAAGCTTTGAATCTTCATCTTCACTTTCTTTAGAAGAGCTATTGTCCTCTTTGGTGTAGAGATTCTTCTTCTGTTTGTAGTATTTGTTTTTGTTCTTTTTCTTACTGTTCTCATGTTCTTTACGATTCCAAATTTCCTCATAATCACTATCCTCTTGCTTGGGATAGGGAAATTCGTTAGCAAAGTGTCCAACTTTTCCATATTTGAAGCATATCAGAGGAAACTTTCCCTTGTAATTACCAGTCCCTTTCTTGAGTTTCTCTATAAAGTTAGCTACTTATTCAACAAATATCTCAGATAAATATTCATTAGGTACCTGCTCTTGCTTATTCCTTGATTTTGATGCCTTGAAGGCAGTTTCTCCTTTTGCTGGTTTTTCTTGTCTAGTTCTCATCTCATATACTCTAAGGGTCCCATGTAGTCCACATACTATGATCTTATCGAGATCTGTTCTATCTTCAAGGGTAGAAATCTTGGCATCATACCTCATTGGTAATAATCTCAAGATATTTTGGAAAATGGGTTTGTATTTGAGTTCTTCCCCTAATTCTCTGATTGAATTGACAATTTCATCAACTCTTTGAAGATATTTAGCTATGTCTTCTTCCTCCTTCATTTTCAAATTTTCAAATTGAGTTCTATAGGTTTGTAGTTTGGCTTCTTTGACTTTGTTTTCTCCTTCATATATGCCCTTCAATTTGTACCATATCTCTTTTGGTGACTTATAGTGAATTACCTTTACAAATATAGGATTGTTTAATCATCCTAGAATAGCATTCACTGCTCTCTTTTTTTTCCTCGGAAACATTCATAATTTCATTAAGTTAATAAAAACATTACCTCATTGACTCCTATTGAATTTTCATTGCATAACTTCTTTGAAAAAATATTAGTAGGTGGGGTAGATGGTGCAGTATAACCACTTTCAATAGATTGCCAAACATCACATCCAAGGGCCATGATATAACTTTTCATTCTCATACTTCATAATGCATAATAATTCCCATTGAACAAAGGTGATTTGTTGGAACACATTCCCATTTGTTGATCCATTGCTTCAAAATCCACCTTCCAGTTGCAAGACTTTGCAGAAGGCACCCGCTATGATACCAATTGTTGGAAACTTAGTCAATACTGAGAGGGGGGTTGAATCAATATTGGTTAATTATTTAAACTTATTAACAACAATTGGTCAACAACAATAAACTTGAATATAATATCAATACAATAATACAAGTTACAATAATAATTGGGAGACACCAATCTCCTTGTTCAAGGCTTCAACCCTAGGAAGCACCAACTCCCATGTTTTAGTGCACCAACCTTAGGAAGCACCAACTCCCTTGTTTTAGGGCACAAACCCTAGGAAGAACCAACTCCCTTATTTAGGGAACCAACCCTAAGATGCATAGACTCCATTTTTTAGGGAACCAACCCTAGGAAGTACCAACTTTCTATCTTCAAAATTTAATCAGTAAAGGATATTAGTCGTTCCTTGCTCCACCCTTCCAACCTCATTACATAAATATTTTCTCTTTACTTCCTTAGACTTTTCTCTTCCTTTTGATCTTCAAATGAAATTCACATAGACACCTTCCTTTCACCTTGTTTGTCTGCTTGTATACTTTCCAAAAGTCATAAGTTTGAACCATTGTGTCTTTTAGTAATGGAACATTGCACCCCCTTCATTTAATTAACACAAATGGTGATTTCATTAATTGATTTTCATACACAAAATTAGACATTGATTTCGTACAAATATTATGGAGTGCTGGAAACGAATTTTACAATTCTACTACATGGGTTTTGTGCAAAACATGCCCAATTAGTCATTGAGTGGGAATTTTTCCCAGAACATGTGTGAGGTGGCCCGTATAGGTGGTTCTTTGAAATAAACTTGCCCCGATTTTCCTTTCGTCGTCATATGACAGATCGACTTCAGTGCATTTTTCCTTTTCATGAATGTCTAAATCGACCTCCACATATCTCCTTTGTTGGTGACTATTTAAACTCAACTTGTAAACATTTTACTTGATGGTGGATATTAAAATCAATTCTCTCTCAACTTTTAGTCACTAAAGATTCGACTTGGTCTTGATGCTTTTTTATATTTTCTTCCTCATTCGACTGACGAACATATTTTTGGTTGACTCAACTAGTAGAAATTGCAACTTGAGTATTTCGATTCTAGTCCACCCAACTTGCTTCATCCTTGACTCCACTTGTATTTCCAAATTTAAGTTTTGTTCAACTTGACCTTTAGGTTACTTCATTCTTGGACCGACTTGACTAAGAAGAAAACCGACTTGAGAGATTTGACTTTGGTCGTCCCGACTTGCTTTGGCTGACCTGAATTTCTTGGCTCATTTTTCTTTTGACTTCGACCTTCGAGGTAGTTTACTTCACTTCTACTCAAAGAGACTCTACTTAGAAGAAAACCGACTTGTGTAATTCAACTTTGGTCTTCCCAACTTGCTTCGGTTTCAACTTCGACTTCAACTTCTTCAATTTCAAATTCTTATACTTATCCGACTTCGACCTTTGACTTCTTGACCTCTTCTATTTCAGCCTTTGATTTCGACACCCGATTTCTTTGACTTTGACCTTCGACTTTTTCAACTTCTTCAACTTCTTGCTGAGATGTTTATACCTGATTTCTTAACTCTATGACTATACCGATGCCCATACTATTCTTTTTTGACATCATTTCCAACACTATAAAACCATGTCCAACATTCTTATTTGTGATTTTTATGCATCCATATTGGATTCTCCATTTACCCTTTTTATCTGGACAATTTCTTCATAGTTTCTTTTTGTGCATGGATGTTAATGACACAATCCACCATAAACCATATTGCCATTAGGGTGATTTCAAAAACCTCATACAATATATGATGAGTGCATCAATCTCATACAATATGTTAGTCAATATTATCTTTCTACTGATATTCAAGTCAACTTCATAACATTATGTCCAATATTGACAATGCTTGACATTCAAGTCATCTTCATAACATTATGTCCAATATTGACAATGCTTCTCAAACCAATAAATCAATGAAACTTCACATATATATCAAGGTTGACAAAAATTAAAACCAAATTTTCAACATATGGTACTCTCAATGTAATTATGGGGAATGTAAATGAATTAAAATAAAACATATTTAAAAAAAATCAAAAGAGAAAAAGGTGAATTTATGTATTTTAAAAAATAAAAACATGAGACATTATTTCTCTAATGTAATTGAAAGAAAAAAGATGAAATGGGAGAATCCAATGTTGATCTTGGGTAATTTAAATATTTTAGGATAACTGTCATTCCAGATAACCCCCCTAGTTGAGCTATTCTCGTATTTAATCTTTCACCTCAAAGGAAGAGGGATTCTTTAGCTGATAGTGAGAGGAATTGTTGCCCAAATTCCCCTGTGAAGATTAAGAATGGACCAAAGAGCTTGAGGGTACTATAACCTGGATACTACCAAGAAATAAAGATCCGTGGTGAAGCCAATTGAATGTTGGTTTTACCATTTCAGTTTCAAGGGTAAATGTTGAGTTCTTATTTGATGAATCTCTTTATTTGTTATGTTATTTTTCTATCTATAAGTTTTAAATGAAGCTACTATGTATTCTAATGGTTGCATGGTAATTTTAATGGTGTGAATTTTCACTTAACATAAATAATTTGAGTTTTTCTTCATGTATTCATTCCTCTTGGCCATTAATGAATCCCAACATATCTAGATTGCACGCCATTGGTTTATCTTTGCGATGCAATATCAATGGCTCGAATAATATGTTTTTTGCATTATTGTAGAGAGTTTCCAATTTTTAATTTTATTGTTTAATTCACTATTGGAGAAACAAAAACATCATTGTTGTTTTCCATGGCTGTCGTGGGCCCTCCTTTGGTTTTCTGAAGTTTAATTTTCTACCTATAGATTTTTGAGAGACCATACATGACCCATCAACCAAAACAATTCTTCCCATAGACCGCACAAGTCATTCTTGAGTAATTGGGGGTCATACAAGTCATAAAATCAGTGATACATCTTACCTTTTCTCCACGAGGTTGTTCCTCCTGATTCATATTTCTTGTGGGTGTTTATTGATTGACRGAATTGGTCCCAAGACTAAGAGTGGACGAACCCAATGTTTGAACTACCATCCGTTGTTTTATTTTTTCCTCGTGCATAATCTCTCATGTAAATCACATCATTAGTACTTGGAACTTTAGGATGGMATTATATCATGGTTTATGATATTGGCATACCTTAGATTATGATTGATGCATGGTTCAATGGTAAGCATGATTGAAGCATGGTTTAATACTTAGTGTGGTTGTAGGATTGTGCTTGGTTGACTAATACACATTGTTTTCAATTTTTTTAATATTGTTAAATAGTAGTATGAATGCATTGAGTAATGGATATTTCATGCTTACATTAATGAGTGGAGTTTAATGATAACAATTTTTTATGTGAATTGGAATGGAGAAGAGCACCCGTAAAACATGGTATGAGTCATATCGATTCTTGGTTTATTGAGTGGATCTAGTAATGGAATGGAAGCCTTCACAAAAATGTTATATGAGGATGAGTGGTCAAAGATATATTAATATTGAGTCTTGTAGTTTAGTCCAAGAAAAATCCTTCCAAGAATTATGGGATTGGAGAAATTGTACAAGGTTTTGTATTGTTGAAATGGATTGGATATAATCCTATCATTTACAGATCATATGGTATCAGAGCATTAATTCAAATGTAATTGGAGAGACCTGTATGGTAAGAACCCATAGTGAATAAAAAATAAGTGGTCTAGTAAAAATATTGTATTAGAAACACAAGAAGCAACCCCTTCCATCAAGCAGTGTAAGGACTATGAGAAAAAGGGACACATTGAGGAAGACTATTGGAAATCCCTGAAAAGAATCCCAATAAATTTCAAAAGAGGAGGAAGAAGAAAGATTTTGTAATTGTATATGCCAAGGAGAGTGTGGAAGGAACCTCAAACCTGGAAGGGAATATTAGTTGTACTACTATTTAGAAGGAAGTAGCATTGGTTGGTTGCAATCACAAGGAAGAGAAAAAGATGGCATGGTTGTTCTGCATCAATATCCACATGAAATAAAGTAAGGTAGATTGCTTATTTGATTCTGATTCACAATCTAATTTGATATTTGCACGGTTTTATGAAAATATTTGCTTAAAGACTCTTGACCACCTGTAACCACATCCTTTGGGTTGAATAAGACAATACATAGAATTGAAAGTGGAAAAATAACCCATATTCAAGTTTTCCATCAACCCAAACTTCATGGATGAAGTGGTAGAAAATGTGGTTCCATTGGACATGTGTGGAGTGATTTGGGAATTCCATACTTGTACATAAGATATGACATATTCTTGAGGATAGAAAACCAATATAGGCTTACCAAATATGGGAAGGTATATGCCATAAATGCACACAATGACAAAGCCAAAATATATTTGATCAATGCTTAACATGACATAAGAATCATTGGTAGAAAAAATAGGTTTGTCTTACTATTTTTGAGAAAAGGAAAGCAACAAGGAGAAGGCAGTGAGATGGAGATGAATTCATCCTTGGAAGGATGTAGAAGCACCAAAAGCTACACCAACTGATTAAAACCTACAAGGAGTTGTTCCAAAAACTTCAACGAATACCACCCAAGTGAGAGGTTCAACATGAGATTCAATGGTTTTCGAAGTCACCACTGGAAAAATTGGGTTGTATGGGTAATCTATCATTGAATTAGACAAAGTGAAGAAACAATTGCAGTAATTTTCAGATCAAGGAATCATCATGCCTATTATGTTGTCATGTCGTTCACCCATCATCATGTTGCCAAAGAAGGACAATAGTTGGATAATGTGCATTAACTACCATGCCCTTAACAAAATCACCATCAAGAAGATATATATTCTCCCAAGGATTGATGACTTGTTGGATCAACTGCAACAAGCCAAGTTCTTCACCAAGTTGGACCTCAAATTAAGTTAATGTCATGTGAGAATCAAAGTCGAAGATGTGTGGAAGACAACATTTAAGACGAGACAAGGTTTGCATGAGTTGTTAGTGATGCCCATTGGTTTATGTAATGCACATACAACTTTCATGAGATGGATGAATTATGTGCTACATCCTTTTATTGAATAATTTGTAATAGTACATTTGGATGACATACTAATATTTAGTAATACTTGGCAAGAGCACATATCACATGTGACACAATTACTAGATACATTAAAGAAGAATTTTCTGGTTGCAAATTTGAAGAATTTTGAGTTCAGTAAGGAGTCCTTGATTTATCTTGGACACATTATTAGTGGAGGAGACTGAAGGGTGGATATAGATAAGATCATAGACATAAGATAATGGCTTGTTCACACAATATTTATAGAGTTCATAATTTTATGTGAGCATCTAAATATTTGAGGAAGTTCATTGCAAACTTTTCCATAGTAGCAACACCATTGCATGCCATGATTTCCAAGGGGAATTGTATTCATTGGGTTAAGCCACAATAATTATCATTCAAATATGTGAAGAGGAATACCATAATGCTATAATCCTCTCCATGCTCAATTTACAATGACCATTTGAACTAGAGACCAATGGCAATGGATATTCATTAGGGGTAGTGCTTATGCAAGGAGGAAGATTGGTATGTTATCATTCAAAGTTATTTCTTGGAACAATACTTTACTGCCCCATGTATGATAAAAATCTCTACATGATTTTGCAAGTGGTGAAGAAGTGGAAACACTACCTCTTAGGGAAAGAGTCCATCATACACACCTATCACCAATGCCTACAATACCTACAAAGTCAAAGAAAGATGTAGCAAGTGAGGTATTACAAGTGGTTGGGATTCTTGCAACAATTCCACCTATTGATCATGTATAAGAAATGAACTACAAACAATCTAACTTATATGATCTCATGACCCCCACTGAAGAATATTAAAATCGTTGGAGTGATCATGTAGCTTGAGCCATTCACTCATGAACTATTGAATAAAGACTATGAGGGGGATGAAGACTTTAGAGGAGTGTACAAGAAGCTGAAGAAGAGACCAATCACTACCATGGAAAGATTGAATATCATCTCCAATATGGGTTGTTATACAAGTTGTGCATTCTATAGGTCATAAGAATTCATGTGATGAGGGAAGCTCACACTTCTAAGATCAATGGAACTTTTGGAGTAATGAAGACAATGGAAAATTTGCAGAGGTATGTGGACTAGCTAAATATGTAGGAGTAGGTGGTGAGATTTATTAGAAGTTGTGTTCTTTTCATCACAATCAAGCCAAGCAACAAAATAGTTTGGTTCTATATTCCATTTCTAGTACCAAACAAGATTTATGTTATGACCCAAGGGGGGCATGTATGGGGTTAAATGTATATCATATGACCCCAAGTGGGGGAATATATGGGATTAAATGTATATCATATGACCCTAGGGGGGAATATATAGGGATAAATGTACATGCAATTTGCAAATTTATATGTAATAGGGTCAGCCTAATAGTAAAGGGGCCTCATGTGTAGTGTGGGAATATGTATATATAGAGATCATGTATTCATTATTGAGGACATGTGAATTGTGATGTATGAATGTAATTGGTTATTTGGAGGAGGTTCTCCTATTATTTGAGGAGTTATTGTGTAACTCATCTCTCAAAAATATTATCTTCCATAGAATATATCTCTGAAAGTATAACAACCCAGAACCTGAGATTTTTACCATAGGTACCTTGATATGTCTTCTAAATACCTCCAAATTTTGTTGTCTGAAGCGGCCCTGAAAAAAGTTATGAAAAAAATTCCAAGATGACTTGTTTGAAGAAGCAGAACCCTAGGATCGATGCTATTATACCAAACGTTATGATTCAAATGCTTAAGATACCACAATAGACCAGAAGTACACATCATGTACAACAATGTGAGCATGGAGGAAAAATCCAATATATATAAGAGAGACAAGTTACACAATAACTCCTTAAAGAATACGAGAACCTCCTCCAAATACCCAAATACATTCATAGATCACAACTCACATGTCTCAATAATGAATACATGATATCTATATATACCTATCCACACACTACACATAAGGCCCCTTTACTATTAGGCCGACCCTATTACATATGCATTTACATATTACATGTACATTTAGACCAATATATTCCCCCCCTTGGGATCATATCATATACAATTAACCCCATATATGCCCCCCTTGGGTCATAACACCTTGGGAAAGAATCTTCGTGGAATTTGTTGGAGGGTCACCTATGTATTTGAAAGGCCATGATTATTTTTTTGTTATGGTATATTGCTTCAACAAGATGTGAATGCTCATTCCATGCAAGAAGATGATCTTTAGACAAGAAGTAGCTGAGTTATTTTCAGTCATGTTTGGGTAAATTTTGGATTTCTCCGCTCCATTATATCTAATCGACATAACATGTTTTTGAGCAGGTTTTGTACAACACTTTGGGAAAGAATGGATGGAAATATGAGGTATTCCACTTCATATCATCCTCAAACCAACGGAAAAATGGAAGGTTTCAACTTTGTGTAGGTACAATTATTGAGAGGGTAAAATAGTAAGCATCTAAGGAATTGGAATGAGTAGTTTGTGTACATCCAACATTCATACTATCAAGAACTTCATTTTTTCACCAAAAAATAACCTTTTGAGACTTATTTTGGCTATTTACCTCCCTCCCCATTTGACAATGTGTATGGATAATCAAAATTTGAAGCATAGATGTAATGATATGAGAAGAATTAAATCACACTTATGGATAAGATGAGGAAGATACATATAAAGGTACATGAGTAGCTTGAGAGAAGCCAACAATAGCATAAGGCTAGACATGAACAACATATAGAAGATCACAAGTTTCATGTTGGAGATAAGGTGTGGCTTTACCACTACAAAGAATGATTATAAAGAACATCGAAGAAACTCAAGCCACATAGATACAAACCTTTTGACATCATTGAGTGGGTAAATGAGAATTCTTTCATGTTGAGACATCCTCCTTATATGTAGATTATATCAGTGGTGAATCTGGAGTATCTAAAGCTATTCGAACCCCAAATGTTGGATGGAGAAGAGTACCATAATGTTCTCCCCACTGTAAAATAATTTTCATTGCATGCTCTTTGTTTTTAAACCAAAACTAAAAAATATTTTATTACAAAAAGAGTTGTAGCATAGATAACAACAATCGTACAAATAATGTTGATTTGGAATCTTGTAGATTTCCAACCTCCCTTCAAAAAATAGGGAGGAGAGAAATCAAATTTTCCTACAAGGGATTTTCATATCCATTTCATGAGTACATAGATAGATTATCACAAGTTTATTATAGAGTAAAATATAGAAACATAACATAATTATCTTAGGAGAAAGTCAAGAGTTGCACGACATCCCAGAAGAATATTCATTTCTAACTCATGAACTATTCGATCCTGATTGGATTTAATTCCCCTTGTAATATAAGGGGAGGGATTTGGAGCCTTCTTTGGGACTTTGGAAAAGGAGAAGGATTTAGAGGACTCAAGATGGACCTACACTTCAGGCGCCACATATTCTATCTCCTTTTGACTTGAGTCCCTTTATTACTCCTCTGTTTCCTCTACATCCTCCTTTTGACACCTTTGCATATGTTACAAGGAAAATCACTCTATGGCATGGGGTAAACCACAATAGATGGAAATGACTACAGGAATCAACTCTAATCTCAAGTATTCTATATAAACAAACATGCTAACAAGACAAGATAAAGAGCCTACCTTGTTCAGGCGTTCAATGAAGTCCACTGTTGAGCACTTGACTCAAATCTATATACCTGCAACTTGTCCTCAACAACCAATATATGCAAGTATATGGTGATAATATATAAATTTAGCACATATAATAACATAATCCATCAATATTCATAAAAAAAATGCCCATGGAATAATAATTCAAATATTTCCAAGAGATTAATTAGATGAGAAAAGAGTATTTTGATTAAAATATAATCAATAGAAGTGTATGAATGACAAAATTTCGTGTCGGCACGTCATTGAGAAACTAAGTCCCTTCCAGCTGGGCCTCCTGTTGGATTACTGAGAGGGGGGGTGAATCAGTAATAGCGTAATTATAATCCTTTTTCTTCAAATGTTATATCAATGTAGAATTATTATCCAATAATAAGCAGTAATAAATAAACAATCACACACATACACAGTACACCAGTGTTTTACGTGGAAACCCAAATCGGGAGAAAACCACTGAATGTTTTTTCTTATATGTATTGAAGAATTACATTCATTGGAAGCACCAACTTCCTTTGTTTTCCATTTGCAACTGGAAGGAGGCTCCAACCCCCTAGTTTCTCAGGCTACAACCTGAGGGAAGCTCCAACTCCCCAAATCTCTAGCTACAACTAGAAGGAGGCTACAACCCCCAATGTTCTCCAGCTACAACCGAAAGGTGGCTACAATCACCTGTCCTTGCCCCATCCTGCCACCCTGAAGTAGAAGTAGAATGATGGAACCACTGTCACACTATCACTGTGAGATATACCGTTGTAAACTTGTACCAATAAATCTGAACCATGCATCAACCATGCATCAACCTGTACCTCAACCTGTACCATAAACAAGTGCATCAACCAT
>SNQJ01S0178721.1:0-19635 GCA_010110895.2 Picea sitchensis | reverse complement strand
AATAAGATAATCAATATGTCTTTTTAGAATAATTTCGAGACACACAATTAAATAAACTTTATTTACAAAACTCAAATTAAAATTGATCATTAGTTTGTCGTTGGTCCAATTAAAGGAAATGCACATTGCTCTATTTATCTAGTGGCTATCATTTTAGAGTCACGATGTTACG
This sequence comes from Picea sitchensis, assembly GCA_010110895.2. Lineage (NCBI taxonomy): Eukaryota > Viridiplantae > Streptophyta > Pinopsida > Pinales > Pinaceae > Picea > Picea sitchensis. The sequence continues at coordinate 19,463 of SNQJ01S0178721.1, read as the reverse complement.
ATGGTTTTATATTGATCGAGTAAAATGATAATAAACAATTTATAAGGTTTTACCGATGCCATACTGTATGCGTGCAAAATAGCATACAGAGCGGCTATAGTATTCATAATATTATTTTGACCTTAACCGTATAACTCATCCTCATATGAAAATATTAAGACCCAAAATCCATGTTAGCAATGACATGCCATCACATACATGGATGACACAAAGGATAAGCTTCAAGTGACACGTAGGTCAAATTCCAAAGACAATCAAATTCATTCGATACCCAAAATCTATGTTAGCAATGACATGCCATCACATACATGGATGACACACAGGATACGCTTTAGGTGACACGTAGGTCAAATTCCAAAGACAATCAAATTCATTCGATTTAAGATGGAAAATGGATGACACGTAGGTAAGGATAAGCTTAGGTGACACATAGGTCAAATTCGATTTAAGATGGAAAATGGATGACACAAAGGATAAGCTTAGGTGACACGTAGGTCAAATTCGATTTAAGATGGAAAATGGATGACACAAAGGATAAGCTTAGGTGACACGTAGGTCAAATTCCAAAGACAATCAAATTCATTCGATACCCAAAATCTATGTTAGCAATGACATGCCATCACATACATGGATGACACAAAGGATAAGCTTTAGGTGACATGTAGGTCAAATTCCAAAGACAATCAAATTCAATTTAAGATGGAAAATGGATGACACGTAGGTAAGGATAAGCTTAGGTGACACGTAGGTCAAATTCGATTTAAGATGGAAAATGACCTATGTGTCACCTAAGCTTATCCTTTGTGTCATCCACGTCAGTAATGACATGTTAGTACATACGTGGATGACACAAAGGATAAGCTTTAGGTGACACGTAGGTCAAATTTGATTTAAGATGGAAAATGGATGACACAAAGGATAAGCTTAGGTGACACATAGGTAAGGATAAGCTTAGGTGACACATAGGTAAGGATAAGCTTAGGTGACACATAGGTAAGGATAAGCTTAGGTGACACATAGGTAAGGATAAGCTTAGGTGACACGTAGGTCAAATTCCAAAGACAATCAAATTCAATTTAAGATGGAAAATGGATGACACGTAGGTAAGGATAAGCTTAGGTGACACGTAGGTAAGGATAAGCTTAGGTGACACATAGGTCAAATCCCAAAGATAATAAAATTCAATTCGAGATGGCAAATAACTAGCAACTAATGTGGATTCCTTTAATATGTGTCTATATATCTGGGTATCTAGAATGTTATATTGGGATATTTGGGTATCTAGAATCTTCGAGAAGAGATTTTCATTTAAGATGGAAAATGGATGACACAAAGGATAAGCTTAGGTGACAGGTAGGTCAAATTCCAAAGACAATCAAATTCAATTTAAGATGGAAAATGGAAGACACAAAGGATAAGCTTAGGTGACACCAAAGACAATCAAATTCATTCGATACCCAAAATCCATGTTAGCAATGACATGCCATCACATACATGGATGACACAAAGGATAAGCTTTAGGTGACATGTAGGTCAAATTCCAAAGACAATCAAATTCATTCGATTTAAGATGGAAAATGGATGACACAAAGGATAAGCTTAGGTGACACATAGGTAAGGATAAGCTTAGGTGACACATAGGTCAAATTCGATTTAAGATGGAAAATGGATGACACAAAGGATAAGCTTAGGTGACACGTAGGTCAAATTTGATTTAAGATGGAAAATGGATGACACAAAGGATAAGCTTAGGTGACACGTAGGTAAGGATAAGCTTAGGTGACACGTAGGTAAGGATAAGCTTAGGTGACACATAGGTCAAATTCGATTTAAGATGGAAAATGGATGACACAAAGGATAAGCTTAGGTGACACGTAGGTCAAATTCGATTTAAGATGGAAATGGATGACACAAAGGATAAGCTTAGGTGACACATAGGTCAAATTCGATTTAAGATGGAAAATGGATGACACAAAGGATAAGCTTAGGTGACAGGTAGGTCAAATTCCAAAGACAATCAAATTCAATTTAATATGGAAAATGGATGACACAAAGGATAAGCTTAGGTGACACATAGGTCAAATTCCAAAAACAATAAATTCGATTTAAGATGGAAAATAACTAGCGATGAATGTGGATTCCTTTAATATGTGTCTATATATCTGGGTATCTAGAATGTTATATTAGGATATTTGGGTATCTAGAATCTTCGAGAAGAGATTTTCAAATATTATTATCTAGAATGTTCAAGAAGAGATCTTCAAATCTTATCCCATATGTGTCTAGAGATATCCTATCTGGGTATCTAGAATGTTCCATATGTTGGATATAAATCATATGTGTAGGGGTATTCAAAATCTAGAGCATCTGGAAGGTTAAGGTAACATTCATCGGATATTTGGGTATCTAGAATGTTCGAGAAGAGATCTTCAAATCTTATCCTATATGTTGGACATAAATCATATGTGTAGGGGTATTCAAAATCTAGAGCATCTGGAAGGTCAAGGTAACATTTATCGGATATCTGGGTATCTAGAATGTTCAAGAAGAGATCTTCAAATCTTATCCCATATGTGTCTAGAGATATCCTATCTGGGTATCTAGAATGTTCCATATGTTGGATATAAATCATATTTGTAGGGGTATTCAAAATCTAGAGCATCTGGAAGGTCAAGGTAACATTTATCGGATATCTGGGTATCTAGAATGTTTAAGAAGAGATCTTCAAATCTTATCCTATATATTGGACATAAATCATATGTGTAGGGATATTCAAAATTTGCATTCATCGGATATCTAGAATGTTCGAGAAGAGATCTTCAAATTTTATCCTATATGTTGGACATAAATCATATGTGTAGAGGGTATTCAAAATGCAGACATTTGATCCATATGTTGGATATAAATCATATGTGTAGGGGTATTCAAAATCTGGAGCATCTGGAAGGTCAAGGTCAAGGTAACATTCATCGCTAAGTTTATTTATCTAGATACTATTGTGATTGAATGACATCTAGGATCTAGTAGATTCAAATGACCCATATTTACCTATCTTCTGGATTTAGATTCAAGCCTCTTGGGGAATAGTTATCTGGTATCTAGGATCCGACTAAGTTTATGTATCTATTGTGATTGAACGACATCTAGGATCTAGTAGATTCAAATGACCCATACTTACCTATATTCTGGATTTAGATTCAAGCCTCTTGGGGAATAGTTATCTGGTATCTAGGATCTGAGGAATATCAAAAGGTGTTGAATTAAGTTGACTCTGTAAACAGATATGAAAATTTATTAATTAGAAGGACATTCCATCAATCCACATCCCCTACCACATCAACATACCTCGCAACAAAATCCATGTGGACTAGCGCACATCATATCCTTGAAAAAAATCAAATTATAGATTGCCTAGTGTTAAGTGAAAAGGCTTAAGGTAAGAAATTTCAGTTCAGGATATCTGGCATATGATGAACTCAAATAGAAATAAAATAGGCTATATTTGGATCCTATACATCAAGTTTGCTATCCACCTTCCTCAAATAAATTTGGTTTCCAAGCATCCAAAAACGGATTTCTAATGATGAAATTCAAATATTTGACTAACTCATGTTATGACTGCTGGTAATTGGTCTATATATTCCATAATGAATTTTCCTTTTAAGATTTTAGGCATTCATCTGAAGCAAGTCAAGTCAATTAGGTTAACAATAGGAAAAATAATTTCTAAAGAACTGGGTGACAAATTGAGCAACCTTAAAAAAAAAAAAAAATCATAAAAATTAGCCAAACAAGTTTTAACAAAATGAAATGTGTGAATCAATAACTAAAAAGCAAAGAAAAAATGAAGGGTCCCCATTATTTAATGAAGGAATCATAGAATAATAAGGGGTTGTTGTGTAGGCTACAACAATTTAGAATCTATAAAAAAGAATATTGCAATATGGGAATTTGTTGCATTTGATGTTTGTGTGGTTGTAGATAGCATTTATGGAATGCATAAGTATTATGTGTATCTAGGAATTCATTTTACTATAATGACCCAATACTTGAATATTTGGTTGATTTATGATTAACTATTGTAAGGGAGGATTGGTTATGAATCCAGAAGGTTGATTCATGTAAATCTACCATTAAATGTCAATGAGTAGTTTTAAAGAGCTTGGAAGTCACTTTTATAAACATGACATGTGATTCAACACATGTTGGGAATCAAACTAAGCTGACATGTTGTTTATATATATATATGAGAGAGAGAGAGAGTCTTCTTTGATGATTTAACCCCTAAACCAAATTTTATGACAAGTGATATCATAGCTAATCGTTGAGTTTGACAAAGGAAAAATTGATCACTACCTTGTATCCTCCATTAGGCATAGAGTGGACTATGTGTGTTATAGATACAACTAGGATTTTGTTTTATATTTTTTCCTTCATTTTACAATTAATATAAACTAAAGTTGGACATGTTAATCGAATCCTAGACTTTAAGTAATAATTTGATTTCAAATCTTAATACATTAAGAGCATTTCAAAACTATTGTAATATATAGTTTAAATCGAATTTAACGAAGCCTTAACTCCAAGTTGGAAATCATGGGCAATAACCCCATCTTATAAGATATTTTATGTATCATAAAATTCAAATAATGACTATGAAATCATGGACAATAACCCCATTTTATAGGATATTTTATGTATCATAAAATTCAAATAATTACTATGAAACTGTGGCTATGAAACTGTGGTTAGAATTACACCTAATTTAACTAATAAGTAATGTATTCATAAATTAAGTTATTACTTAAGGTTACAATGAAAATAGAACATAAATCAATTATAAACTTATTGATGGTGTAATGTAATCTATAATTAAACTACTAACATAAAATATAAATCAAATATAAATCAAATATAAACTCATTAATGGTGTAATGTAATCTATAATTAAACTACTAACATAAATATATAACAATTTTTATACATTATTATTACATGCATTTCATACTACTATATCAATTTATTTATGAAGTGAGATTTTATTTCTTTCAAATCCTATGAAGTGAGATTTCGTTTCTCTCAAATCCAATAGGGTAAGAACACCATTAGTTTGATTTTAGAATACATAATATGATTTTAGAATACATAATAAGTGGAAGAATAATCAACTATGATGTCGGTGTAATTTAATGAGTTTAGTAAATGCACAATGACACAATATTCTCGTTGTAATTCATTTTCCAAATCACATGGTTTATACTTGCATTTAGCTATTGCGTAAGAAATAAAGTATAAAATAATGGGTAGTATGCTTACTTTTAAATATAATACCTAGCATATATGGTTTTATTCTTACTTACAAATATAATATTTCGCCTATATGGTTGTATGCTTAGAATACCTAATTACCATTATCTTTATAATAAAGACTTACTATATTATAAAGACTTACTATATTATAAAGACTTACTAGATAAATGAGGAAATGAATTATAATCAGAAGTTGTATTATAATTATTGTAGTATCGATCTCTTAAGATAATATATTATATACATGAGCAAAAACACTTAGTATATAAATGAGGAAATGAATTATAATTAGAAGTTGTATTATAATTATTATCTTTATAATAAAGACTTACTATATTATAAAGACTTACTAGATAAATGAGGAAATGAATTATAATCAGAAGTTGTATTATAATTATTGTAGTATCGATCTCTTAAGATAATATATTATATACATGAGCAAAAACACTTAGTATATAAATGAGGAAATGAATTATAATTAGAAGTTGTATTATAATTATTGTAGTATCGATCTCTTAAGATAATATATTATATACATGAGCAATAATCTATAAGAAATTATACTTAATGCGTCGTTCTGACATAAATTTAATTTAATATGTGGCAAAGATTATATAAAAGTTTTTTAAACGTAACTTAACAATGTTACATTTTTAATACAGACTTTTGGTTGACATATATATATATATATAATTTGAGTTTGTCATACATTATGTATGTTTCTTTTTAATATAATTTGAGTTTATGCATTATGTATATTTCTTCTTAATAAAAAGATTAGCATTAAGTAGGGTGTTACACTTTTCCTTTTATCCTTCGTGAAAATACTATTAACTAAGAGGTGGATATCTGGCTAAGAAAGCCAAGAACCTTTTTCTTATTCATAAAGAAAAATATACAAGAGGTGGACATTGAATACTTTGATAATGTAGTGGTGGGGAGTGCATGATCTCAATTTTAGGAGGGAATATAGTCTAAGCTCAGATGTAACAAGCCATAAATGCATATAAGTGTAAAAGAGAGCATGGTGGTGTGTAATAAATGATGAACATATAATAAATGGAGTTAGTTGTTCAAAGTTGACTTTACCAAGAAGACTCCTTATAAAAAAGGCAATAGGATGAGAGTTTAGATTGGGAAGGAGAGGTCCCAAAAATGGCCTCATCACATGCAATGGTTATTCTTAATGGAATCATTCTTCTCCAACTCCTTCTCTCTTTCTCACGTATTTAATGGTGTATTTAATTCATGTGTTTTCATCAATGTTCTTGTGATTAATTTCTTGGAAAATTAACATGTTTTGTCTATAGATCTCTGGAGCATTCAAGCCCTTGGATCCCGACCCTCAAGATTTTAGATTAGTGGTATCAAAGTTAGCTCCACAGGGAAAAGGGTTTGAAGCATGTTGTGGGTTCAAATATTTGCATCAAGAACCAAACTCCTTTTGGTACTCTCGGAATCCATTTGTTGGGCCATACACTATAAGCATCAGAGTTGGTCCACATGCACTACATGGTTTTTCTGCCCTCATATCTTCGTTCACCATTGCAGTAGCATCCATACATGGATTTATTACATCCATTGGTATGAAACATTTTAAAGGTTTCTATGTTGATTCTTTGACCTCCACAGCAGTCCATACTACTCTCTACAAACCCTTGGCATTATTTGTACGACCACCATAGAAGCAAAATCTTGGACAGAATGCAAGACAACCCTCTTCTACAAAATTTACAGTGCTACGACCTCACCGCAGTGTTTACTAGTGGCTCTACCATATGTAGCTCATCGTAAAGGTTTTTCCATCAGCTCAAATGGTTATTTAGCAGATTTTCGTTTTGTTTCCTGGTTTGAGATATCTCACTCATTAAAGAGATACATGTATTTGTTCTTAGATGACCGTGTGTACTTGACACTTCAGAAATATTTTCTTCACTCCTTGGGCCTCGAACAAATCTACAGCTCATCAGACATTTTTTCCTTCATATCAAAGTATGGGTATTTCGCGAAATTTTGTTTCATTTATTGGTTTGAGAGATATCACTCATTGAAGATTTGCATATCTTTGATCGAAGACGGTCACACATACCTGGAACTTCAACAATATTTTTCTCACACCATGGGCCACCTTAGAACAAATTCCATATACCAATGGAAAGATATATTCAATAGCTCAAATGGGTCTTTTACGGAATTGTATTTCATCACTTGTAGAAGAAGTTATGAATATAGAACATGAGGATTTTCACAACCCCCAAAGTCACGATTTTTCCATGGCTATTTTTCTAATTTTGATATTTTATTAAAATTTATTTATTTTCTACCCATGTACAATTTCATTGTCAAATAAGTTATGGGTCAACTACAAACCCACGGTTATGGGTCAAACACACAAAACCCTTCTCTTCGTTGGTCATTGGCACATTGTAATCATAATAGTACGATAATGGGGTTTCTCTTTTTGGTATGGCTGAAATGATGGGATTATCGACTTCTAGAGGAGGATTGATTTGAATCTTAGAGGGGCATATAGTCTAAGTTCGGATGTAAAAATCCATAAATCCATATAAGTGTAAAAGGGACCATGATGAACATGTAATAAATGGAGTTAGTTGTTCAAAGTCGACTTTATCAAGAAGACACCTTATAAAAGGCAAGAGGAAGAGAGAGTTTAGGTCGGGGAGGTCCCAAGAGTGGCTGTTGCATATGTGGTTATTCTTAATGGAATCCTTATTCTCCAACTCTCTCTCTTTCTCGTATTTTTGTGGTGTATTTAGCTCATGGATTTTCATCAATGTTCTTGTGAATTAATTTCATGGAAATTTTGCATGTTTTTCTCTCCCCTCCCTCTCCTGACATTCAAGCCTTCAGGATCTCGACCCTCAAGATCTAGATAAATGCAACATATGGGAAGGATATTTCCCTATCTTGGCTGAAGAAAAGGAAAGAAATGACACATAAGCTACCAATGAGCCCAGATTCTTATAACCCACCAATTGAAATCCAAACATCAATTATCACTAGCTTGCAAATGCCACCATACAACATCTCACAATATTGAAAATACCAAAGGAAACTTACAAAGGGGAGGAACTAGTAGAATGTATCTCACATTTAATAGAGTTATTTATCAATGCCCAATCATTAAAAAAAAAATGCAAAACCTTTAAGTGAAAAAGCACTAAATACGATGTTATAGTTAGTAGAAAAGATTTTGGAGGTCCTTGATCTCTCAATAGATTAGGATGCATTACAACTTTTGGAACTATATATTTTAGAGGTTAAATATAGAGTAGTCCATGTGCCTTGTGACAATGAGAAACACCAGAATGTTATCCATGCCATCATTTAGTATCAAGATTAGGACTTTGTGAAAATAGATAGTGATAGTAAAGTTGTAAGAGGGGGAGAATGGGAAAATAATGAATAAGAGAAAGAAAAGGGTCCCAACAATGAACATGTTCAAAGTAATGAAAGAGAGACACAACCCAAGAAACATAATCTAATCTAGGAGTAAATCCTTGCTAATGAATGAGAAGATTAGGACCCCAATATTGGAAAAGAACCTAAGAATGTTTCTTGGACCATTCCTTAGGGATCAAAATAGAGTAGAAAAAACAAGGAACAAGAATAGGAGGATGATGAAATTCAATATTCCAACAATATAGACTTATTCTTTAATCATCTCAATGAAACAAATGGCATCATGCAAATAAAGTTATCTGGGTGCACATCAAGCGATGCAATAGTAATGGAAACAATAGAGCCACTCACCAACAATTTTGAATATAGGTAAGGATACTACACAAAGTCCAAGAAAAATATCATATCATGTAGTTCATCACGTTAAACACTTAGAAAAGGATTCAAAACACCATGTTGTGACTAGGTTCAACTTGCTAAGAAAACGAGATAGTGAACACACATCACATGGAAACTTTAGTTCAAAATGTTAATCCATTAGACACATGAAATCCTTGGTAGGTCTACATTCAATATCATCCCATAAGATGAATATGCATGCAACATATTCAAACACTTAGATAGGTCCCATAAGAAATTATGAATTAAAATTGGTAATTATCTCTTGGTAACTAAGCAACTAAAATTAGAGTTACAAAACGACCTACAGAACAATCGAAGTAAACTATGTAACCTATGTGAGGTTATATAGGAAAGAGATAGCTTTCACTATAAAACCCAAACATTATCAAACTGACTTCATTATATGTATATAATGTTTCTGATGATATTATGGCCCACAATATGTGAGTCATTCCCTGGTATTGAGGATATTCATGAGGATGAGGCACTAGAGGATATAGTAGATAAATTACAATTATCATACTATTTAATAGGTCAATTCTCATATTATCTAGAGAACTACATGATCACTCTTCAATTTTTCCAATTGAGTTAGAATAGAAAAGGAAACATGGAGACTACCGACTTCGGTTAATTAAAAGTCAAACCACTGTAATAGATTTAAGGGGAAATAGAAGGAAACTTAGGGTAAGATAGAGAAGAGAAATGTACACTAAACAATGACTTACTAGCATGACATGAAGCATGCAAGGGAGGTTCCAGTGGTTTCTCTTCAAGAAAATGTTAACATACTCCAAGTGGAGGTAGAAATGAGTCTAGACCTAATAGTATGCTAAGAGGAAATAAATTAGTTGGTTAACAATGGAACAAATCTTCATAGTTGTGAATCAAGTGAAATAGGAGAAGATTGACCTGGTGAGTAATGGATAAGTCTTAAGAGATTCGAAGGAATAAATTATTTATATAATTTGAATGGTAGATCATTGAAGCTTAAGGTCCTAAACATAATATTATACAAAAGCCTAACAATTGATTGATTGTGCCCAATGGTTCAAAGAACTAAACACATTTATAAAGCTACAAGAACAAGTGTAACGTCCCATTACGTCATCCACTAGCCGGAGAAATACGTGTGGAAACAACATTTCTTATATATATAACATGAATTAAGTCATATTACACACATTTAACTAAACCAAACAGATTAATCACATAATTACGACTAACATCCAGGTTTAATGGGATTATGATGAAATTCATGATTCTGATTAGATATGATAAAATTGCAAGAATCATAGACATGAATATACTTATAAATTAAGTACAAAGTTAACACTTATCTTTTATTACTATCATAATTCCACCAACCACGTCTTGAGGCCTTCCATGAACCTCTGACCTTGAATAGCGCTCATGATGCTTTCGGCGATTGGGTCACCCCAATGGGACCATCCCACCAAGGCAAGGAATCTAGTCTGGGGTTACAAGGAAAAATGCAGAATAACGAGAGAAGAGGATTCTTCCGAGTTCACCCACTACTCGGATTCTCATTCCCCACATGCTTGTTCCACCCCAGGAAGTGCACCCCTTCACTGCACCATAATCCTTCGACTGTCTCATTTCCCTTCTAGGGATTTAGTAACATGTCAGGTTAGGAATTCTCATAGCTCTGTGGTTGGTGCTAGACTCTCTCTAGAACAATACCACTTCCCACCGGGCTCCCTTCACTTGGAAATAGCTTCTCACAGGCCTGAGAGACTGCCTCTTCAACTAAAGGGCCTTACAACCCGGTTCTTCCCCTTTCGACTCAATTCCCACAAGGTAAATACAACAACAACAACAACCCTTTCGGAAGCCGAGAGAAAGAAGCAACCCTCTGGATGGGCAATTCTGATTCATCTCTGCAATGGAGGATAGATTGGGTTCTTGAACTCACAAGTCGACTTTCCCCTCTTGACTATTTCTCTCAATGGTGCATACGTATGTCAAGGCGGAATCTGCGGATCAATAAAGGAATGGTGGATGGTGTTTTGAGTCTTTGGAAGATGTCTGGGTTTTACGGTTCTCAAATGCATTGAAGGGTATCCGAAATCGGATACCAATGATGGAATGAAGGCGTTACGGTGAATTTTGCGGTTTTTAACTACGTATTGCAGGTTCGGCACATGTCACCGAAAATTTGCATATTACCATCGACGTAAACCTTCCAGGAATTTAGGATAAAGCATATACATTTTCACGGCTTTGGAATAATATTTAATTAATATTCTCGGGACTTGACTAGGATCAACACATAGCCTCTCTTTCCAACCTTCGAACCCCCAATCCCTTACCCACTCTGGTCTTAGTCCTATCACTCATTCATCATGCGTTCGGTCTGCTTGGTGTTTATGTTTATTAATGTTACGCATAATTACATATACAAAATAGGTTCACTGGCCTTTAGCATCTGGGATCTTTGGCCTAATAAACTCATAAACCTTACCATCTTATATTAACTTGGCTCACCAGTTATAAGCGCGGTTACAATTCATAAACATGATTTTATCCGCGGGGCTTGTCGTGGGGATATTACAATCCCTCCCTTAGCTGTCCTTGGTACAACTTTCACTGGCATCAGATTTTCAAAATCTTCAAAGATGTGGGTATTTTGCCCACATAACATCCTCATACTCCCATATCGCATCCTCAGAACCGTACCAATTCCATTGGAACTTTAATTGCTCTATTTCTTGATTATAGAGCTTCTTGATCTTCCAGTACAATATGCACACATGATGCACTAGCAAGACACCTTCTTTCTCCACATGAACCACATTCCAATAAATGAAATGATTAGCATCAGGTAAATATTTCTTAAGCAATGAAACATGAAACACGTCATGTCTGGAGTCATGGATAGAATGATGAAACATATATACAGCGGCCCAATCCTTTGGGATTTCCAGCCCACAAAGAATGCGCCAACAGCGCAGGTTTCGAGCTTGATTATTAACTTTTTACTTCGAGGAAAGCACGTGTACTGTGGCGTGCCGCTGAATTCTACGTGGGTTCTATTTTGTCGTATAGAACATACATCTTGTTTTAATTAGCAATTTTAAACATATTCTCTTCATTCCTTGAACGCTTTCGGCCCAATTCTTGCCCTATCAAAGCTGGATTATCCCAACTTATTGGAGTATTGCGCTTTCCTGTCATAAAGTGCTTCGAATGGGCTAATCTTCAATGATTCTTGGTAACAATTTTTGTAAGCGAATTCACCACCAAAGTGTAGGTAGTCTTCCCATTTTGATGGTTTGTCCATCACATATTCTCGGTATGTCTTCTATCACTCTATTTCACCTTACCCTCAAAATGCATCCATGGGACTCGGGGATGATAAGTTGTACTAAGTTCAGATTAGTTTCCAAATCCATTGAACAATCCTTTCCGAAAATTGAGGAATTGAATTTGGTCTCTGTCAGGACCACAATTCTTTAGGAATTATGTACTGTCGTGCCACTTCTTTCATGAAAATATCAACAACATCTCTTGCCTTGTGAGTATTTTTCAATGGAATAAAATGGGCATATTTTGTAGCTTGTCCACCACCACTTCACCGCGTCGAATCATGCGGCTTTCACGATTACGGGCAATCACGTAATAAAATCCATTGTCTGCTTGCCCGCTACGTCCGAGATGACAAAGTTTGTATAATATCTGGGTGCCTATGTTTCGACTTTAATACGTACATGCGATATATTCGTCTCTTTCTTCATACGGCCAAAAGTAATGTATATCGCCGCGATTATTACGATGTCGAGTGCCAACATGATCACGTTAACATGTTTCGCCAGGAATTTGCAAGTTTCAAACCAGACATTGGGTATATACACTATGTTTTGATAGAAGTATTCCATCAGTTTCCAAGGTATAATTTTCCTCTTTATGTGGTCTCTCACTTTGCTGTAGCTTTCCTACCAAGTCTCTGTACTACAAATATGCATTTTCAACTTCCAAAATCCTATCCTTAATATGGTCATTGTACGGCTTTAATGGTTGGTCATGTAAAGTTGTGCACCTTTCTCACCGAGTGCATGACCGCCTTGTTTTCCTTCGCGATGCTTGATATCAAAATAATATTCACAGAGAAATTCCAGACACCTACTCTGCCTAGTCTTTAAGGTAGGTTGGTCAAACAAATAATTCCGGTCGTTGTGTGAGTGCGTTCTCAGTCGATATACCCATGAGGTAATGTCTCCATTTCGCCTAGGCGTGAAACGATTCTTTGCCAACTCCAAATGCATTGGTGGCATAATTCTTCATTATCTTTGACTTCCCTAGACTCATAACGTTAAAATCAACTCTAATTGAGAGCTGCAACCCTTCTTTGCATTTTGCGTACGTACATTGCACACCACAAAATCCACATTTGGATCTCCAATCCTAAGGTGGGCGTTGGTTAACAAAAGCACTTCAATCACCGGAAACTTTTCTCACACTCTTTAGTCCCCTGAAACTTTTCCGCTGCACTTTACCGGTAAAGTGATAGGGAGAGCTATCTTTGAGAACCCTACGATAAACCCATACCATTAATAGCCGCTAGACCCATAGGATCACTTCAGCGCCATTCCTTGGCACCTTGACTATGATGGCCTCAACCTTCTTAGGACCCACAATGATCCCTTCTTCTGAAATAAATATTGCCCCAAGTAATGGATCTTCCTTCGATAAAATGAGTATTTGCTCAATTTGGCATACAATATATGCTCTCTTAACACTTATAATATCATCTTTAAGTGTTTCTCATGTTATTCTTTCGACTTGGAATACACCATAATTTCATCTAGGAAGACTATGACAAATTTGTCTGAATAGTCCCTGAATACACCATTAATCAAGAACATAAAATATACGTGCATTCGATAGCTTAAGCGAATTTTCCAGCGAACTCGTAATGACCATACCTTATTCTAAAAGCATTCTGCTGCGTGCTTAGATCCTTTATTCTTACACGGTGATATCCTGATATACAAGGTTCTATCTTAGAAAATATTTTAAGCGCCTTTCAAGGATCCGAAAGATGGTCTAGATCGGTGAGGATACTTGTTCTCGACAATTGCGTTCGTATGCGAAAATCAATACACAACCCTCAACGTCCTTCTTCTTCACGAACAAGGCCAGGGCACCCAAGGTGACATGCTTGGGAGAATGTACCCCTTCTTTAGAGGAAGCTCTTCAATTTGCAATTGCAACTCTTTCAGCTCACGGCGGCACTCATTCTATAAGGGCTTTCGACATTTGGGCTCGAGGGCATCAGAATTTATAGAATATCGATATCTCTCTTGGTGAATCAGGTACCTCTGAAATACATCTTCAAACTGTTAGTGGCGCATGGGTCTCCGGTCTTTTGAGACTTCATCTTCGGATACTTCCTCACGAGTTGCAAACAAGTGACAACCTTTCATGTAGCTTGCCTGTTGCTCTGGGAATTTCTCTAACATATGATAGTTCGGGTAACGTTTATCTCATCCAAGCAAGTAAATTCCTTATTCTGACTTGATCGAGGGAGGGTATGGTGCGCGTCCAACTAGTCCATCCCGATTAAATAGTCATAAGAGCCTAAAGCAAGAATATTCAATTCAGCCTTAGAGCTCATTCCATTGTATCGCAGGACGGGACAACCAACTTAGTGACTTCCTCTTGGTTCCTATAGCGGTACTAACCAAGACTTTTCATGTTTCTTCTTGATAAATGCAAACTTTCCACCACCCTAGGATCTACACCAATATGGCTGGCGCCCTAAATCAATTAAAATAATAATGGTTTGTTTGTTGATCATACATTCCACTTCAGTCATATGTGATTGATATTTTGTTTGTTTGTTGTCCAGGGCTACATAAATATTTGGCATTCTACTGCTCGTGTCTTCCATTGTTTCAGCTTGTTGAATATTATGGGTGTTTCCATTTTATAGGGATCTACGTGCTTGTAGTTCGTCTTTACATCCCAACATTGAATGGGTGCCTTACTTGACCTTTTCCCTCCTACCTAGGCCATTCTATGCTCTCTAAAATATAGTTGTCCTTAAGGACTATTTCTAAAAAGGGAGGTTTGTTTCCCTTTCTCCTATGTTCCTTCTTAAACTAATACGAGGTCATCGAAGGTAGGCTTTTCTTTTTGTTGTTCATATAACCATTTCACTCTTCTTATTGTTTTTTCCATAGTGTGCGGGATCGTCATAGTGAATCTTGTCACCAATGGGAGGTGGCGTCCACTCAGATACCTCTGAATATTAACAACCCTCTGCTGATAGATAGAACGCTTTTAAGTAATTCCAAAAACCTTCGTTAATATTCATCAATGGACATGCCCAGCGTTTGAACTGCTATCTTCTGTCGAGTATCTTTTATGTTGTTGGAGGCTCAGTTTACTAACATTTTTTCACTTGATGGTTCTTGAAGACGTCTTAATTTACTCTCCGAAGTCTTTTGTTTAGCAAATGGCATTCTTTACGTGATATTCATATTACGGTACATATATAGTCCTTGGAACACAACGGCTCAAACCTAAAGATAATATCAATAATCATTGGACAAAATCTTGCTTTGCATTCACTGGAGCTTGGCCCGAATGGGTGAAGGAAAGGGTTTAAAACAAAGATATAATTTGGATACTTTGTCACCTCTTGGTGCAAATACAGTAAAAGGTAGACAAAGAGTAATTTATCTACCCTTTACCGTATTTGCACCAAGAGGTGCTTCTGATGATGTTGAAGTTGTTAAATGGTTCAAAAGACATAGGGTTATTGTTATCCCCAGTGGTGCTAGTGGAGGACGGGGCATATTCATGTTTCATTTGGTCCAAGGGAATGCTGTCTTCTCAGTTTTCCAGGTAGAAAGATCTCAGCAATATTATTTAAGATGTGTATCTTGTAATGCAAATTGTAGTCATCATTACCAGGTTTAAGGGTTATTGGGCAATATGCAAATGCCAAGATAAGCTAAACAGAATGCTCTGCGATTTGAGGAGGAATCTCTACAGCTGGACCTTTGCTTGACAGAATAGTTGGCGCCCTATGCCACTTTATAAATCCGTGCATATGTAACGGAGTCATAAATCCGTGCATGTGTAACGCAGGGGGGAAATGGTTTGTTTGAGAACCCAATCGTTGGCATCGATTATTTAACATATATAGATTCATGCATAACACATGGAAACCGTTTGTCAAAGTTTATCCAATCCCATGACACGAATACAGGCAATCTTGAGTCGTTTGATTATGAAAAACGTGTCTTATTCCCTGGTGGTACTCTTGAAACCGTTTTTTGTAACTCCTTATTCATCTAGGAAAAGCCACGCGTGCGGGGAGGGAAAATAGGATAAATGATGTAAGAAAAATGTGTAGAAGTTGAAAATCTTATGTTTGAGATATATGATGGGGAATAGCTGATACAGAGAATACAACTTGGAGGAATGTAATCGTTTCTGAGTAGATGAAATAGAACCAGAAAGCATTTTCTTCTTTTAGTCTTCTATCTTTTTATTAATTATGAAGCTTGTCTATGGATTAATGGTTAACTATGTCACAACTTGGATAGGAAGGGCCCCCTGCCCGGGATTGCAGTGCATCTTCAGTTATAGTAGAAAGATGGTTGTAGGTTCTTTTTCTCATAAATTGTGTTTAATTTCTAGCAGTTTAATTTCAGTTCTGTTCATGAGTTGTAATGGTTCAATTCACTTGGCATAAGAGTAGCAAAAAATTAATTATTTTCAACCATCGATTTCATCTTCGGTTTTTCATGTGTGCTTAACCTCGGGAACTAGTTTGGGTATCCCATGAGATAGAGAAGTTTCCCTTGATTAGAGTAGAGGGTTTTGATTACAGGAGAGGGTTTATCTTTTACATGCATATACAGTGATTACCGGTTAGTACCAAGTAGTGCAAACGAGTGCAGAATCGTGCATAACCAGTGAAATTATAGTAGCTTCTTTCGACAAAGATTCTTTTAGAGTTCGAGGGACTAGTTTATCCTTTAAAGCCCCCTCTTCAGCCACCGCATTTCCTATCTTTGGTTCCTCTAAGTCCTACCGCTGGGTTGACAATTAAATGTTAGATTTACATGGTATATCTGCTTGACTCGACATTTGGTATGAATTCTTGCAGGGGTGAGATTACTAAAAGGTTGGAGGGTAGGCTTGAAGTTTTTCAAATAGATTTGATTAAAGCGGTTAGGTTCATCATTATAAGAGAGGGTGTGCATTTGATTAGAAGTAATCTTCATTTGAGAGCGAGTGCCTTTCTTTGTGAGATACCATTTCCTTCAGTGATTTTTGTTACTTCGGTTTACATAGAACAGGTGTGTATTTCATTAGAAAGGATATTTCATTTTCATAGAGTATCTGATTTAGTTTCAAACAGAGTGTGAGTTTGCAAAATTAGTTTTGAGTGGTTATTTGGTGTGAACACATGATGTTTAGCAAACCCCTACAACAAAGAAAATATAAAGAGTGACTAATGGGTTCAAAGTTGAATATAGACGGAAGAAAGATTGCGAGGAGCTTTGGGCATCTTACGGGGAACTTGAAGAGATCTACAACGTCTCAAGAGATGGAGGAGGAAGCAGTTGATCCAGTGGTTCTGTGCGAACATCTATGCCAACCTGCAGAAAAGACTGAGCAGTTAGAAGTTCCAAAAACAAAAGAACATGGTATGCATAATCATATTGAACATTTGTTTCAATCTGTTCTACAGCCTTCGGTTGCTCTTCTTCTTCAACAAATATTGGAAGTCAAGTGACCGGTGTTGCTTTCTCAACATGCCTTGGTAATTATACATATATATATTCTATCAAAGGGCATGAATTCATTATTGGTTTTGCTAAGACGGTGGCTACATTGGTTATTGCCTATACTTAAAAGAAATGTTTATTTTCTTTAGGTAGGTAGGGTAGTGAATAAAATATAGCACCTTTGAATAGTTTATGTTTTATGCAAATAAAAAGGACATCAACAACATTTCTTCACATAGGTAGAACACACAAAAAGGAAGTATTGGATGAAGACTTTGCGGTTTGTTTTCATGGACAGTTTCATTAGTTTGTAGTTTTGAAGAACATTCTATTCTTCTGTTTTCTATAAAAATCCATCACAGAGGACAACCCATCATACTCATATGACGCAATCTTTGAAACAGACAAGAACATAATTTGTGAATTACGCTTCTGAGGCCTCATTCTGTCTGTCTTACATTACTCACATTGGAGACGACGTATACGATTCGAGGAGCTCAATGCGGTTGAGGGTAACAATACTCTGGGTATGAATTCTTCTTTAAAGTTTGTTTATATCATTAGAATTGGAAATTTTATTATGACTTATACTTATACTACTTACTAAATCCATATCCTTTACCTTTCAGTATCCATCATCCGATTCATCAGTATGAATTCTTCTTTGAATTTATTTATATCATTAAATTTAAGGAAATTTTATTATGACTTATACTTATACTACTTGCTAAATCCATATCCTTCCACCTTTCAAAGCATCATCATCCAGTCATATCCGTTTTCCTTCCATTTTCCTTTCCCTCTGTTTTCCATTATCATCTCGTACTTGTCCATATATATCATAAGTTCCCTATCCTCTGTTTTCCATCTAAACCACAGTCTCAGACCAATGAGGAGAAGAGGGACGGCATGAGCCAACTCATAATGCTCAACCACTGGTTAATGATGTTCTTTTCCCCACAGAGTGTCAGGATGGATTCAAAGCATTTTCTAGCTGCAGAAGGAATGATAATGACATATTTAAGTCTCAGCTATCAGGAAAACATAAACAGTTTGTCGATGAAGTAAGTGGTACTTATAGTCTGGCTAGAATAAATAGTGTGGTTGACAATCCTAGAAGTACAAAGAGAAAATCCATAATAGATGAAGAAGACATGGTAAACACAGATAATGTGCTGGGTTCTTGTAAGTTGAATGGAGTAGCATGTGATTTCAGAGAGAAAAACATCTTTCAGCAAAAGAAATATGTGATAAGTATAACTCTGGTCATAGAAGTCAGCTTGGAAATCCAAGTGCATATGTTGGCTCTAGAGGTGAAGCAATGCAGCAGAGGTTATCATCATCAAGTATCAGTGAAGGAAAATTCTGTGCATCTTTCAAGAAGGATGGATTGCAAATGGAGTATCCTGAACACGATATGGAGGGATGTGAAATTGCTAGGTCTCTTCAAGATGAAAGAGCCACAAATGTAGATAAAGATTCTGTATCCATCTCTATGAATTTGGAAGTTTGTTCTGAGGAGAATGTTTCTGATAAAAATCACCAGCGAATACCCAT
>SNQJ01S0178720.1:0-19635 GCA_010110895.2 Picea sitchensis | reverse complement strand
TTTTATAAGTTGAAGAGGATAAGGTGAGGAGGTTAGGATGATCCCACTAAATCATGAAAGCGAGTAAGATCCAAACCATTCAGATGCCACCTCACCATAGAAGTTTCTCCTTCTAGAAGATTCGAGAAAACGCTTGTTTTCCCCATGTGGAAGCATTCTCACACCCTTCCTATAGAGCAACCTGCGAACCGCTCACAACCCAGCTATGGCGCAACCTGCGAGAATAAGGCATTATCGCACCCTGCCTATATAGCAACCTGTGAACTTCCTTTTTTATAGGGTTTTTACCAAGGAAAATGCAACTTCTTTTTTCAGGAAAAGTTCTCTCTTCTTTCTTCAGGAACTCAGGCCACTGACCCCTCTAAAGGAAATAGATATGTTTACATCATTAACGGTCATAGGGATGACGAAAATAATGTGTAACAATCGCCCCTGTGAGAAGTACAAACTTTTTTGTCCAAAATGGTATCATCCTACAACTCATTCATAGACTGAGGAGAAAAATATTCTATGGAATCAATATGAACACTCCCTCCTTGATCCTCGATCATAGGAGGCTCATACAATCTCAAGTTTTCCACATTTACAACTGAATAAATTTTCATATATGGAGGCAATTCTAACCATAAAGCATTAGAACAAATTTTGTCTAAAATTTTAAAAGTACCATAGCAAATTGGTTTTAACTTTTTACCTTCTCCTTGCAATCTTTGTTTGTTGATGTATAACCATACTTGATCTCCCACTTTGAATTGATGATCAAATCGATGCATGTCATGTCTCACCTTTTATTTGGCTTGGATTTTATCCAACTATTATTATACTGCCTGATGAATCAACTGGATATGTTCAATGAACTTTGTAGCCTTGTCAACATCACTGTGTCTGTCTACTGCATTGTCCTTCCCAAAAAAAAAATCCAAATGATATTTTGGCAAGTATCCCAAACATGTTTGTTGCACCTCTTTTGTCACATAAATGAGCAAAACAGAGGTGCTTACAAGTTTAGCTGGGTTAGCTAAGCAAGACAGTAGCGAAGGTAAGGGTTAGAAAAAGAAACATAAAAGACTAAGCTAAGATTTAAACTAGAAAAGGGAAGAACAACTAAACTATAGAGCATAAGGACATAAGAACAAGAAACAAACAAGACTCATGTCACCAATGGAAAGGATTATATTAGTGAAAAGAAAACACCAAGAAGAAAGATGTCCCTTCTTCCTCCAAGGGAGGGCTCTTGGACCCCCACAACTGCGATCTTCTTACAACTTTGAAACTTGAAAGAAATGGTAACATAATCCCAAGATAATCCACTCAAAAGGTGAGATGGATTGCCCAAATGTAATGCTGCTAGTATGCTCTTGATGAGAAAATATGATTCCCCAAGAGAATAGCAACAACATAACCTTGTAAATGAATTCCTTGAAAATGTAGTGCACCCATGGCCTTGTTTTATACCACCACTTTGAGGTATTGTGCAACCAACTTTTAGTGTGAAAAAGGGTTGTTTAGGGCACCTTTAGGTCTTTTACGAGCCACCCAGTCAAATCCAACCAAGATTTGGATGTCAAATCAACTTGGAAGATGAGCCAGAATTGGGTGGGAGGCTGACCAATATCATAAATGCATCGTTCTCAGGTGTGCACGGCTTTTAGTGACCACAGTCGTGCATTGTGTGCATGTGCACGTTTTCTACGTTTCTGGATGGTGTATGTGCGCGCATGCCCTGTGTAGTCATAACACACCTTGATTTTATAACCGGTTGTGTAGTTTTGGACCTTTTGGAAATTCTTTTGTGGTAATTTTGGTCCATGGGTGAACTCATAACTGTCTGAAGATGCTGGATTCCTGTAACCATTTGCGGACGAAATTTCAGTGATAACAGATACCCCCTGATGGATGAAGATAGGAGCATACGTATAGCTGAAATTCATCAATGTTTATTCTATTGAGAGTACCGTTGTAAGAAAGAGTGATAGTGAAAGTATCAAGAGTGACCTATATGAGGGATAAGGGAACCTGTAGGACCTGACTTTTTGCAAGGTGTGTAAAATAAATTGTGTACAAATGAAGCAGGCATGCCCCATGCTTGTGTCATGTAACTCCAAAAAGGGTGTTGTACAGTAACTGAAACTGTGTGTTGATGTAGATCACTGCAGCGCCCTTGGGGGCAGTTTCGATAAAGAAAGAGGACAAGTCTGATGAAGAACATACTCTGAACAGTAGGCAAGGACACCTGTAAGAAGTATCATGAACATTGTGGGCATTGATAGCCCAGCTAAGGTCAGAGGTCTTCAGTGAATACATGAAATAACTACAATAGTCACAAAGTAAGACCCACCGTAACATGAGAAAGTGTTGAAGTTGAATGTTATCGGGGTCAACGATAGCAGGGAGCAATGATGTTTCTCCTTGTGTCGACTAAGACCTCTCATTGGAAAGGTAATGAGAGTCAAGATACTATCTCCCTTTTGGAAACTGTGATGATGTTGACAGAAAGAGAGACACGACGCCAAGAAGAAAAGGGCTTTGTGAAATCTATGGGGTGAGGTTAGTAATTGAGGAGGTACATGGATGAAGCCAAGATGAGTGGAGACTCAAGACTTCCCTTGGTTGGGGATATATGCAAAGTATAAGTGGCTACAACCGTTCAAATAACTCGAGTGTCAGGTGGACAACAGGACATGAGATGAGTTGTGCCAGAGGAGGGACAAAGTGAACAAACTCAAAGAGAAGAGTTAGGTGGCCTGTGGGATACTCAGAGTTTATAGACGATGTTAATAGGAGGAGCTGATAAATAGTGCCCAAACCAAGGGAGACATGGGTTGCAGTTGCCAAAATGGGAATAAGGTCACCAAAGGTGACGAAAAAAAGATATGTAAATGTTGGAAACAAAGGCCTTTTACAATTACCAAATAAATAAAGAATAATTTGGGATGAGTGTACGAATACAGAAACGGGTGCCCCAATGCAATATGGTTGTGCCGATTAGGGTGAAATTTGTGTGGAGAACTGGTGGAATTTGGGGGCCCCATGGGTGGGTTTTTTTATGAGGTAAATGGAATGGAGGGAAATTTGCAGATGGGAAAACTGATGGTGGATGAAATGGATGGTTAATGATACTGCGGAGGTGTAGTCAAAAGTAGAACCTTGAAGAAATAACCTAGGAGTCCATTGGGAAATCTAGCAAAATGAGGAGAATGAGTATATGGTTGATTCTCGTAAATGCGTAAGACTATAGAGACTCCCATCCCTAGGGGGCAAAAGCAGCATGAGTGTCAAAGTACCAAGGGGGACTATGAATGGGACAACTCATGTGGGGGGATAGTGCTACCGGGTGATAGTACCAAAATGCAGTGTAGGTGACAGTACTACAGAGCTGGATATAAAGACCCTAAAGGCAAATTTTGGGGGGTGTGACTGGATATGCAACTGAGATTCAGAGGGAATGATTACATGCCAATGTCGATTATATACCTGACGGGGTTGCACTAGTGGATGATGACCAGGTACCTACACACATGAAAACCAAATACCCAGCATGAACAATATCTGAAGAGAATCAAACATACAATCATTTATTTGATAATTTTGAACATGAGCATGTCTACTTGGACGGGGTATGGAAAAATGGTGCCCCGGGGGCTACAGAGAAAAAATGGCATGGGGACTGTATTGATGTAGAGGACGGGATGTTGATCCCGTGGCTGAAGACGGATCAAAAAATGGACATCCAGAACTCCTGGAATAGGGTCTGGAAGTTTGGAAAAAAGGACTATATATAGTTGTAGGGCCCACATTGCCAACTCATTTGTACCTTCTGTCATAGTGATTGGACGAGAGATATTTAGAGGAGATTTGGATATTCCAGGAGAACGAGGCAGCCAATTCAGGACCAGCGAGCTTCAGGTTAGTGGTCTTATCGTCCTACATAGAATTAGGTTTTCTTTTTGTGGGCAGGGCATGTACGGAGGGCCGTACAGGGAGTTTTGTGGGTGTGGCCCCCCAGTACACGAGAGATCCGAAAATATGCATGCATTGGTGCGCACCTGTCATCTGGATATCCATGCACAAGTGAGCCCTAAGGAGGGAAAATAGGCACGCATGCTATGCGCGCCTGTTAGCTAAACAATTGTGCATGGGTGTGCAGTTGTGTAGTGGACAGACGGGTTGTGATGTGCCCCTGTGTACATGATAGGGGCGCATGAAGGTGTCATTTTATGGTCGACAGGCGCGCAAACATGTGTGCCTGTGGGATGAATAGGCACGCATGTGTGTGTTCCTGTGGGGTGAATAGGCGTTCATATGTGTACGCCTGTGGGTTTAAACAGGCGCGCATATGTGCACGCCTATGGGTTTAAACAACCACGCCTTGGGGGCAAGGATGACGAGTGCAAAACTCATCTTTTTTGGAGATTTTAATGTGTTTATGTTCAATATGGTTGATCAATCATTAGATTTTGTGGTTGTAGGTGATCATTGGGATGATGTAAGTTCACTGAAGAGAGAGGGATTGGTCACATCTTAGGGAGGCTATGGCTATTGAGGAGCTAGCAGTTTATGCCACGTTGGCAGCTTATGGACTGCTGAAGTTTTTTGAGTGCCCCTTGATATGGGCCCAGGAGTACCTCCTTCAGTTCTTGATCTGGATGTGGATTCTAGATCTTCATTGTTTTATGGTGCGGGGTGAGCAGCTAGCCTTCACTACGGTGGAGGATGTGTATTTTTTGACTGGGCTCCCTTTTCGAGGAACGCCCCTATCGGTGGAGCCTATATTACCTGGGGATGGGCAGTTGGCTACATTGGGCTAGAGGTATTGTTCGAGATATGACCTTATGTCAGGCTCTTTAATGAGTATCGGGGCTATGGATGCTTTAGTTCATCGTTGTGTAGAAATGATTATTGTGAGGGTATATGGGTCCCTCACGACTCAGCAGATTAGTGGTGGTCAGCTGAGGTTCATGGGGAGGGTGCTAGCAGGAGAGAATTTTTCCTGGGGCTTGATGTTGCATGCCAAGATGGTTGGGAAGCTTAACAGGTGACGAGTTGAAAACTCAGGGGACTTTACTATTGGGACCATCTCGATGGCCTGGTTTTTTGAGAGGGTGTCGATGTTGCACCCTAGAGTGTTGTTGGGCGCACCTGGTGTGTGAGAGCCATGACTGATGTGGTGTTTGAGGATTTTGATTTTCCACAGTGGTGGTGAGGGTGGCCATTTTTTCATATCCGAGGCTGCATAGGTGTGGTGGAAGATGTTGTAGATCATACTACGGTATCTATACTGTGGGGTGGACTTCCGGGGTGATTTGAATATGGTGTTACCTCCAGGAGAGGTGTTCAACCACCGAGGTATGTTGTGATTTTTGGATATTTTTATTTATAGATAGTATGACATGTGTATTTTGTATAGATGTTGATGCTATATTTTGTTTGTTTGTATGTGCAGATGTGGGACCTCGCGGGCATGAGGTTGAGTTGGTTAGAGCGCTTGCTTGTAAAGGGACGGTGAGGCCTTTGCAGGGAGAGTCGTGGGCAGGAGAGAGATGTTGGCATGAGGACGTTGAGGCGAGACTAGATGGTGATGAGAGAGCAGCTAGGAGACGTCGTTTTGATGACCCTGGTGTCGGGCCATCACGTGCTCCTCCAGCTGAGGTCGAGGGAGATTTAGAAGATATTCACCACCGCTTGGAGGTGGTGCTATAGGGAGTGCCTGAGGGCATGTGGTTGTGCATCTAGGATGAGGGTGTCCTAGAGAAGTGTGTGGTAGTTCCGTTGATGTGGTGGACCATGGTTCGGCATGTAGCAGTAGCAGGTGCTGCGATGACTAGGTGGTTACCTCCAGGTCCGGAGGGACTGGTAGCAGGTGGGGCAACACCGCCCGAAGGAGGACTAGGAGGTGGTGCACTAGAGGCACCATGAGTGTCTCTCTCTATATATTTTTTGTATATTTATATAGGTTGGTGAGCCCATTTGGTGTAGTGACACCAGTTTTGTACTGAGGTGATTCTCTGGCCTACGGATTTTGTATAGGATGTACTCTATTTATATGTAAACATTTTGATGGCACTGTTGACCGATCTATATATATATATGGATATACATTTTGGGGTCATTGTGATGTTCACATGTGTGTGAGAATTTTTGTTTTTTAATGTTATTGATGATGGCTAATCTATATATGTTGTGACAGGCTCTTGATGGTTTATGTGTGTGTAAAGGTATCTTGATGTGATATATGCCAATTGAGTATAATGTTAGCTAGGTTATCTGTGATTTGGTTAAATTGTCTTGGAATATGTGTAAATATAATGAAATCAAAATGTCGAGATAAAAGTCTAACTTGCAGGTATTTGTGAAAAAGGAAAGGATCACAGACTCGGAACACATTGTTGAGCTGGAGGATGACTAGTTGGGAGTCAAGTAAGACGCTAAGGTGGCGAATATGATGATGGATGGCATCGACGAGGAGGCCAATGACAGCAGTGTACTCATCTTATTTGTTGGTTGTTGACCCCAAACATATGCAGCTAGAGTGGAGCAGTTCATGTGAGGGGGAATAGAGGGACCAAGATGCCGAAGTGAGATTTTGTGTCCAATGGATAGCGTCGTTGGCGTAACCGATGTGGTAGGCCAGTGGAGGAAGCATCTTTCAATAACACAAATGATAGTTTAGATGTGAGGTATGGAAAAAAGATTAAAAACATTATAAAAGAAATAACCTAACGTAGAATGGCTACGCTTAGGTGTAAAATTTCTTTAAGTATAACCCGTTGACGGGTTCTTTGAGAGAGAGGCCCTCGGGGGAAGCCAAGATGTATTTACCTTTGGTGAGGCAATGTTGGATAATGTAGGGGCCATGCCACAGTGACTTGAATTTTCCATGACCGAGGGTATCATGAGCGATATAGTAAGTAAGGACGAGGTCGCCTTCGTGAAATGAGAGAAGGTTCACATGGCAATCAAAGGTGGCCTTTGACCTTTTTTGGCTGCCTCATTGTTCTGTAATGAAGATCAATGATCTTCATCCAGGGACTCTAAGTTCAGCAAACACTGCTCCATTGGAGCAGTGTCGGGTAATAGCTCAATTGCGGTGTGTAAGATGATAATTTTGCACTCGATAGGAAGAGTGGCCTCGACCCCGTGGACTAGATGAAATGGTGTGAAACCAGTGGTCATTTTCACAGTCATACGGTAAGCCCATAGCACGGAAAATAGCATATGATGCCAATTGGTCTTATGTTTGTTGACTGTGCGCTGTAACATGGTCTTGAGGACCTTGTTAACTACTTCGACCTGTCCATTGTACTGACGGTAATATGGTGAGGCAAACTTATGGGAGAGTCCTAACCATGATGAGAGTTCGACGAAAATCTTATTCTCGAAATGTTTCCCATGATCAAAGACTAGTTGGAGTGGTACTCAAAAGTGGGATATGACGTGATTAAAGACAAAATGCGTTGCAGTGTCAGTGGTGTTGTTGAAGGTGGGCATAGCTTCAACCCACTTTGTGAAGTAATCAACTGCAACAATGATGTATTTGTGTCTATTTCTAGATGGGGGGTTACAATTCATGAAGTTGATGCCCCATTTACAAAAGGGGCCTGTAGTAATGATTGGGTGGAGAAGAGCAGGTGGTGCTCATGCTTTGTTGGCGTAAAGCTAACATTTATTGCAGCGCTTCACAGCATGAATGCAATCGTGAAACAATGTAGGCCATAAGTAACCTACTCTGATGATTTTCTAAGTAGTGGACATCCCTGAGAGATGGCCCTCGCATGTGCCTCTATGGCAGTCGTTCAAGACTCTATCAGCCTCGTCGATAGTCAAGCATTGATGGAGTATGGTGTCGACCCCTCACCGATATAAGATATCTTTGAAGAGGAGATAGCGGGGGGCCTAGTGGTGGATACGGTGATGATCATCTTGTGAGAGGTGGGTACCGAAATTTTGGGTTCGGATGTAAACGAGGAGATTGTCGTACCAAGGGTCATCGGAAGTGATGTAAAAGAGATGTTCATCAAGGAAGTCGGTATTGACAGGGGAACTGGTAGTATCGGAGGGGAAGGCTATGACGAGTTCAGCGAGGATGAGAGCTTTCTTGTTCTTGGGTGTTGACAATTCGAGATCATACTCTTGCAGAATAATGATCCATCAAACAAATGTAACGTTAATTTTTTGACGATTGAGCAAGTATTGCATGGGGTTAGAATCTGCTATGACTTTGGTTGTACAAAGAAGAATGTAATGGCGCAGTTTCTAGACTGTGAGGACGACTGCAAGGGCTAGTTTCTCTTCGTGATTATACTTTAAGGGTGGCCCTGAGAGGTTTTTACTAATGTAGTAAATGACATGCTCATGTTCATCATCACCGATTTGAACGAGAATTCCTACTACTGAGACGGTTGATGTTGATATGTAGACGATATAGTCGTGATTATAGTCGGGTGAACTAATTAAAGGGGCATTGGAAAGTGCCATTTTAAGATCATTGAAAGGGTTTTGGGCATGTTCATCACTATGGAATGGGTTTTCGTAGCGTAGTAAGTGAAGGAAACTGTGTGCATGAGTGGCATAGTCTGGTACAAATCACCGTAAAAAGTTATCTTTTCCTTGTAGACTCTGGAGTTGGCATAAATTCCAGGGTGGTGGAATTTCTGTGATGGCTTGGACTTTGAGGGGATCCACGATAATACCGCTTTAGGAAACAATGAATCTGAGAAGGTGCCCTGCAGTGACACAGAACATGCACTTGAGGGGGTTCAAGTGGATGTTGTACTCACGACATCGTTGGAAGATGATTCGTAAATCATCAAGATGTTGAGTGCATTTTTTGGATCGAGTGGTGAGGT
Source organism: Picea sitchensis (assembly GCA_010110895.2). Taxonomy (NCBI): domain Eukaryota; kingdom Viridiplantae; phylum Streptophyta; class Pinopsida; order Pinales; family Pinaceae; genus Picea; species Picea sitchensis. Next base: position 10,789 of record SNQJ01S0178720.1, on the reverse strand, counting down.
CGTCCAAGTATGCGAGGATGATATGAGCCAAATCATGAAAAATGTATGTCATAGCCCATTGGAAAGTTGCACCAACGTTTTTTAGGCCAAACGGCATGACTCGATATGAAAAAGTACCCCAAGGGGTGGTGAATGTGGTTTTGTATTAATCGGTGGGATGAATTTGGATTTGGCTATAGCCAGAGAAACTATCCATGAAACATAAAGCCTCATGGCCTGTGCAGTTGTTGATAATTTGATTGATGAAAGGCATTGGAAAGTTGTCTTTGGGATAGGTGTGATTGAGATCACAAAAGTTTGTGCATACATAGATAGTTACCTATTTTTTGTTAACCGATACAGGGTTGGAAACCCATGAGGTATAGGCAATGGGGTAGATGAACTCCACAGCGTGTAATTTTTCAATCTCAACTTTAATGGCTGTTGATTTGGATGGGTGTAGCGGTCATTCTTTTTGGTGAACCAGTGTGATATCAGGCCAGGTGTCTATGTGATGTTCGACAATAGAGGGGTCAAGGCTAGGCATATTTGTGTATGACTAGGCAAAAATATTCTAGTATTCTTGGAAGAGAGCTTTGTAGGTGGTGATTTCTTCAAGTGTGCATGCGGCGCCAACGTTAATTTCCTCGATGACTCCATTTTTTATGGAAATATCGATTTTGATGGTAGGGGAAATGTTGGCCATATTTCCTTCTTCAAAAGCGTCAGGGGCGGGGATGGGGTTGTTGAACCAGTCGATATGCCCTGATGGGATAAAATCCTTAGTTTTGACTGTGTATATGGGGTGTTGGTTAGGAGGCTTGATGGTTGCCTGTGAAAGGAAGAGCACTCTATGGTGTAGCGCATCCCATGGGTAGTCAGGGGTCGTTAATTCCTCTAGTATGTCCTCATCACAGTGAAATTGACGGGAATACAAGGGATGTAAAAGAGTGATATCGGTGACTATCACCATGTGGTTTTCCTTTGGGGATGAAGAAGTAGGGGGACCGATGCAATGATATTGCGATGGTTTGCTCGACATAAAACAAATATCGAGATACTAATGATTATAAGTGGTAGTTGGACATAAAATTTCCATGGGGAAATGAACAGGAGAATTGGGGGGATTTGGGGGTAAATCCTAGTATAACTCATCCAAGAACCATCTCTAGTTTAGGAGAAATAATATGAAGAATCTCTAGTGACGGGGTAGGGTTAATCATCGATTCTATAAGGGGTGAGGGAGTTTGAATCAGGGTCACGTGGTGTTGCCTGTATTCAATGATCATAGGACATTGATATGTGAAATGATCTAAGGATTCGCATAGACAGAAAGGGCATCTCATACATTCGTTGACTGAAGTCGTGATGTAATGGATTTCAATGATGTTTGGTAGGGATGATGTAGCTAGATTGGGTTCGTGATGGAAGTTTTGGCATACTCCTACTAATGTTTGTTGGAAGTGAGGAAGCCCTGGGAAATGGTGTGTATAATGGCCATATTATGAACATATGGCACAAGCAAATTTAGTCTGCAGTCCTTTGCTACTTATGTTAGGGGAGGTAGCGACAGTACTTGGTAAAGTGACGAATGGTGATGGTGTTTGCTTGAATTAGTTTACGTAACTCGGAGAGAGATGGGAATTTGTTGGTTGGGTGTCCATCTTTCTCCCATAGTGCACAAGGAGGTTGGACACATTGAGGAAGTGGAGTTGTGGGCTCCTTCTTCTTTCACCTACCCCCAACTGTGGGAGGGAGCTTAGTGAGTGGGGTTGTAGAGGGTATGGTGGGAGTGAGTATGGGAATCTACATTGGGATTCCTTCTGTTTCGGGGGGGAGGTAGGGTTGAGGAACCATCTCTGGTGGATGTAAATACCAAACTGGGATTGCCAACACCATATTAGGGAGGGTTGGTGTTGCGGATACTTGGAAAGCTTGTACGCTTGGTGGAGGGTAAAAGAAGGGGATTTGAGTAATGTCTTGGGGAACTGTCTCCCAAATTGGGATATGGCCTTGGGGTGTGGTGAAATCATGAACTAGTGGAGTCGATGAGTTTGCAGGAGGTTCGTGAGGGAGGGGCTCTGTGACTAGTGGGATGCCATATATAAGAGAAGCCTCACTGGGAGGAAGGGTATCCTCAATGTTAGTTCCTTTGGACGAGATGAAACATGCCTGATTGGAAGGATGAAGGAGCGGTGGTGCACCATGGTAAGTTCCTAAAAAGGATGGGTCTTTGAAAATTCTGGGCCCCATTTTGATGAGTGGGTACGTCTCATTATTAGTATGGATGAAAGGGATAATTTTATCGATGTTGGCAGAAGGGTTAGGCTCATAATGTGAAACTTGATCAATGGTAATGATCTTCCCGTTATGAGGGAACATCATGGTTCGAAAGACGGAAGAGGCAAATGCCTTCATAGCATACATGTAGCTACGACCAAACAAGATATTGTAATCGAGTGGGGAATCAATAACTTCAATGTCAATGAGAATGGTCTTTCCCTTGAGTTCTATCGAAACATTTTGGAAGAGCCCTTCGGGAGAATATGGTCATCCATCATAAGCTCTTAAGGTAATGGAAGATGGTATGAGTTCGGGGGAAACAAGTTTCTGCCATACTCACTTGGACATGATGCATGTGGACGCACCTTCATCTTTGATGCACCGATGAACTGTAATCTTCCAAATTTTCACTGGGATTTGAAAAGCAATGAGAGCGGGGAGACGAGGTTCTCCACTGTCGAGATCAAATGTGATGAGTTGGGTATTTGCAGGGTCGACTGCCCCCAAGGCAAAAATTAATGACTTTCGCTAAGTGGGACAAGTTTGAAGTACTTCTAAGACTAACATGGAAGCTGGGAAATGTGCTAAGTCATCGACCAAACTGTAATTATGAGCTGCCCTCGCCTGTGGGTTGTGGACATTCCTGCACAATGGGATGCGAGGGATGCAAAGAGGTGTTTCTGTGTTAGGGCAAGGGATCATCAAAGGGGGTCCTGTTGGTGTTGGGATTGTTTCTGGGGGAATGGGAGGAGACTTAGCGGGTGCACAGTATTGACGACTATGTGTTTGTAGAAGGACTTATTCCTCACTAGTGAGGAGGATATTATTATCTGCAGGGTTGTTTGGATTGAGATATTGTCCCAACTATGGTGGGGTAGGTTGCATATCCTATTGGGTGTTTATCACTCCTTGGTGTGGAATGGGGTTTTGCGGCATGGACGAGGGTGGTTCTTGCATGTATTATTGTGGGGCTTGCTGAGGGGTAGGCAGTGCTAGAGTATGTGGTCCATTTACTGAGTCTTTCATCTGTTTAAAATCATCAATTTGGGGGAAATGATGAGTATAATGACCGAACTCACCGCAAAAGGCACAAGGGAAGTTGGTTAAAATATTATTGTTATTTTTCCCTTAACATCTGTTGTTATTTCCCCCCTGTGGGTTCTGATTCCCTTGATTCTAGTTGCCCCCAGTAGGTTGGTTTTGTTGGGGGTGATTTCCGCCTTGACCTAGGTTGTTATTGTTTCAATTTTTTCCTTTATTTTTGGCATTATGCGACTGAAGGGTCGGATTTTCCATATTCAGCTGATTGAAATTTTGATATTTCTGAATGGGAGAGGGTTGAACAAAATTAACCCCAACGTGAGGGTGTCCTTGTGGTGGAGCCATGGGTTGGGGAGGGCCAGGAAATGGAAAGTATGGATTATTTTATGGTAATGATCCGTAAGGTACATAGGAAGGCATGGTGCTTTTACTAGTACTTAGAGTATAAGCTGAGGTAGAGGGAGTACCAGAACTTGTTTCGATAGGTGGGTGCATTGTGGGTGTCGGTGGTGGCCCACTGATAGGTGGAGGAAGAGAAACAGGGTATTGTTGTTGATAAGGGGGTGGAGGATAATAAGAGGTTCCTCCATATGCCGGTGGATATTGAGGTGTGCCATACATTGGTGGTTGTTGGGGTTGTGGTGCATGGTGCATGGTGTTACCAATCATTCTGTCTGTTGAGTGAGACATCCCAGGTTTATCTTGGTCGAGTGGCACAGGTTTTGGGAGATCAAGAAGTACTATGTACAAGTACCCTGATTGAGAATAGATGAGGTCATATTATTGAGCCTTACTGATGGCTTCTTCTTCTGATTGAGGGAAGGTGGAAGCCACATATTTACCGAGGAGAGAGATAAGTGATCTGAGAAACCAATCAAGACATTTTTGTTTGGTCGTTTCTGCTTTCCACGAACTACATCATCGATGCCGCTTGTGAATGTGATCAGTGATGTGTGTGGTTGAGGTTTTTTTAAAATTAGAGGAATTTCAAGACCGTTGTCATGGTGGATTTGTAATTGGAAGAAGGTCAAAAACGATTTGGCCAAGGACTCGAAAGTCGCATGGGATCTTGATTTTTCGTCTACATACCATTTAGTTGATGGGTCAGTGAGTGTGCATTGAAATAATTGTAGTCATATGGAATCATCCATAATGTTGTTGGAAGAGCACCATAAGTGGAAAGTCATGACATGGTTGGTAGGTTCATCTCCTGCCTTTCCTTCAAACTTGGGGATATCTGAAGGTAGTTTGGTAGGCATTGCAATCCATGTGAGGTCATGCAATATAGGGTCATTTGTGAGTTTTCTTAGGTCTAGTATGTTGAGAGAGGCCAAGTATGGAATCTGGAGTGGTGGTAGAGGATTAGTTCCAGCCATGGTGTGAGTGTGTTGTGAACTTGACCCTTGGGGGGGACTAGGTGGGTTTGTACTTCCTCCTTGAGAGGAAGTTGGCCCCCCACTTCCGGGTAAAGGAGAGAAAGTGCACAATGAACCTTGGGAATTGGACCCAAGTAAAGTGGAACCAAGAAAAGTTGATCCTAAGATAGTGGCGCTCACAAGAGTGTGAGAAGGTGGAGCCGATGAGTTGGAAATACTAGGAACTCCCCCTAGAATAGGAGGGAGGTTTAGCAAGAATCTAGAATGATGAGGGTTCTATGAGTCCCCTATGATGTCCGACTAGATGGGTGGATGTGTGTGAGTGACGGTGGGAGTAATAAATAAACAAGAGCCTTTGTTGCAATTTTTTGAATATTACACGATATATATATCCAAATCAAACGTAATCAGAAGTGCATCATACATAAAGTGTTTTGATTAAAGAAGCATATATGTGGATAGATGGTTTTGTACACGTGGGGATCAAAGAAAACAAATGCTCGTGTCCTAAAAGACATAACTCCCTTCCTCTTAAATAGAACTAGAACTTCCAATAGTACTCAACAGTGGGGTTTGAAGCCACCAGAAGAGACACTAGTGATGGATGAAGTAATTAGTTATAATGAGGGGTAGAGGGGGAATATCATGAAAAAGCTGGCGATATTTCCCAATAGCCACACAAAATCTGATCAAGGTGCAATTGCAGCCCACAATTTCCACCTGGGTAGATGTCCTAAAATTTGGTCACTAGGTACCTCGGCCAAAGTGCAACATTTAGATTTTCGGCCTAAGAAATGGGTTGCAGGCTAGATCCCATCCAAGAGGTGGGTGCCTCAAGGGGGTATGCACAGAACAACCGGACCTCGGCCTTCAACCCTCCATGGGTATCTCCCTACCTTATGGTGTTAGTAACACTTGACTTGGAGGATTTAAAGTTCCCTATTTGACAACTTCTATTGTTTTTTGAAAATGTGATAACTAGATAATGGGGAGTTATTTGGATGCCTATCCCCAAAATCCTACCTAGACTAAAAGATTTCTTTTGGCACCTCCTATGGAGGAAAACTTAGTGAGTTTTTAGAAAAAATTTACATGTGTTTGTTCGAGAGATTGGGGGTCTGAGCCAATCTCATTGAAATTAAATGGGAGTGGATAGTTTCGTCAAGAAAAGGGTGGGTTGTTTTGTAATCCCTTTGGAGGAAACTTACTTTAACCTCCACATTTCGAGATGGAAATTATGTGAGTGAGGGGTGACTTTTGTGTGTGAAATGAGTGAAATTTTGCCATTTTTTTAATAAATTAGGTGTCACCTTCCTACATGTGGACTTCGCTTGGTCCTTACAAGTGTTGATTACTTAATTAACTAAATGCCTTTCGTACAACCTTGCGCAATTCAAAAGTCCCTACGAAACTAGCATGTGGACATGTGGGTCCTTCACTATTCCTTTAACTCCCTATTGTGATTTAATCTAAGAAATATTTGAAACTATCCTAGATTGTGATCATGTGGACATGTGGGTCCTTTACTATTCCTTTAACTCCCTATTGTGATTTAATCTAAGAAATATTTTAAACTATCCTAGATTGTGATCATGTGGGCATGTATGGGCTCGTTACAAAACCTTTAAACTTCCGAAGTGATTTAATCTAAGAAAGTAAATTTCAACACTATCATATCTTTGTAGCATGTGGGCATGTATGGGCCTGTTACAATCTTGAGATGTGTTTGAAAAATAAACTAAGAGGAGTCCCGAAGGGGTTGTTGTCCTCTCCTAAAGGTTTAGTCTTTTTAAGGGAGATGAAATTGTCCTACAATCCTTTTCTGATTCTCAAGTTCGCTTTGAAACACGAGAGAAGAGCATACTAAACGATTCTTATCCAATTTCTGATCCCAATGCAAGTTTTATATGATTACAAATGATTCCAACTTATACTTTTAGTCAAATCAAGCCATCCATGTGGAAAAATGAAAGAAAAGGAGGAAATAATGATTTTAAACCCTCTAAATGCCTATGTGTTTTTGACTAATCCCTTTATATGGAGAGGGAACTAAGTGGTGCAGATTAAAACATGCATGGAATCATTTTTAAGAGGGCTAGGGGCCTTCCACAAATCACAAAAAGGCTTACAATGTGTATTTTTCTGCATAGGTGCACAGGTCCCAGAGTAGACAGAGATGCATTGAGCGCCAATGCGTGAACTAAAAAAGACTTTTGGGTGCAGGTGTGCAGAATGCGCTAAGTAACACAGTAATTTTGGTGCACGTGTGCACGATGCATGACCGTGGGCCAATAAACCCACCCACAACTGTCACATGACCATGAAGAAAATTCCGGATGGAATTATCTCAACTCCTCTTTGAATTGGATTTTTTGCAAGTTGGCTTGGGCCAGTTATGGTACCTGCAAGTTAAATAAACCAAAAGAAGAGATAGAAAAACCAAAATGGGGTAGAAAATTGATACCTTTCCCCAGTGGAGTTGTCAATCTGTTGCACCTCTTTTGTCACCTAAATGAGCAAAACAGAGGTGCTTACAAGCTTAGTTGGGTTAGCTAAGCAAGACAACACTGAAGGAAAGGGTTAGAAAAAGAAACATAAAAGACTAAGCTAAGATTTAAACTAGAAAAGGGAAGAACAACTAAACTATAGAGAATAAGGACATAAGAACAAGAAACAAACAAGACTCATGTCACCAATGGAAAGGATTATATTAGTTAAAAGAAAACACCAAGAAGAAAGAGGACTTTGGGTCCCTTCTTCTTCCAAGGGAGGGATCTTGGACCCCCACAACTGAGCTCTTCTTACAACTTTGAAACTTGAAATAAATGGTGAAATAATCCCAAGATAATCCACTCAAAAGGTGAGATAGATTGCCCAAATGTAATGATGCTAGTATGCTCTTGATGAGAAAAGAGGATTCCCCAAGAGAATAGCAACAACATAACCTTGCAAATGAATTCCTTGAAAATGTAGTGGACTCATGGCCTTGTTTTATAGCACTACATTGAGGTATTGTGCAACCAACTTTTAGTGTGAAAAGGGGTTGTTTAGGTCACCTTTGGGTCTTTGACCAGCCACCCAGTTAGATCCAGTCGAGATTTGGATGTCAAATCAACTTGGAAGATGAACCAAAAGTGGGTGGGAGGCCTACCAATCTCATAAATGTGTCCTTCTCAGGTGTGAGTGGATTTTAGCAACCACAGTCGTGCATCGTGAGCAAGTGCACTTTTTCTACAGTTCTGGATGGCACATGTGTGAGCGCGCTCTATGTAGTCATAGCGCACCTTGATTTTATAAATGGTTGTGTAGTTTTGGACCTTTTGGAAATAATTTTTTGGTAATTTTGGTCCATGGGTGAACTCATAACTGTCTAAAGATGTTGGATTCCTCTAATCATTTGTGGACAAAATTTCAGTGATAACAATGTTTCAAATGGATATCTCTGAGTAGAATAATGTTTGGATCAATTTTACGCATGTTTCACATAACACAAATTTTCATCCTAAAGCTTAGGATATTTTTTGTAATATTCCCGAAGCAGATGCACTATTGTTCTGTGCACCACCTATGTATGCCCATCTGTCTATGGATGAAATGTTTTCCTCTGCTTCATTCTGGTGTCCATAAGTTCCCACAAGATTGACCAAAATTTCCCCATGAACCTGGAGTCTCGATCAGATACAATAGAAGTAGGTAACCCAAAATGAACCCATACATTTTCAAAGAAAATTTGTATTGTTTGTTTAGCTGTGACTTTATTTTTACAAGGAATTATAACACACATATTGTTGAACCTATCCACAACTACATAGAACTAATAATGACTTTTTCTAGACATAGGAAAAACCTCCATAAAATCCATAGATATACTTTCCCATGGTCTAGAAGGAATAGGAAGTGGATTGTACAATCCTAGATTTCTGTTACTTGGTTTTCTTATTGCACATATAGTACACCCTTTTACATACTTGGACATAGTTTCATGCATTTGAGGACAATAACAAAACCTTTGTAACTGAGCAACTATTTTGTCTACACCAAAATGTCCTGCTAGAAGACAACTATCTGCTTCCCTGATTACATGGACTCTTTCACTTTCTGGAATACATAACTTTCCCAAATGATACAAAATTTGTCGTTAATATGATAATTCAATTCTTCTGCTCTTTTACCATGACTTAAAGTTGCATAGAGTTATTTAAAATATTTGTCCTTAGCATATTGTTCAATATAACTTTCATGAGTAATTGAATTGTGCTTAATGATTGTAGCAATGGTACTAGGAGGTATTGATAACATATCAACAACTTTATTATGAATTCCCTTCTTATATCTGATGACCAAATGAAACTATAGTAAAAACCCCATCCATCTAAAATGCCTTGATTGTTGTATCTTAGTTTGTGATTGTAGATACTATAATGGTTTGTGATCAATATGTATTTTCCTTCCTTTCCCATTAAGTAATGTTTCCACTTTTTAACACTTTGTACTAAATCATACAATCCTTTATCATAGGTTGGATAGTTAATTATTATTGTAGTGAAGGTCTCAAAATGATAGCATATGGTCTTTATGTGCTGCATCAGCCCTACCCCCATGGCATAGTCACTTGCATCAATTTCAATTTCAAAAGACTCTTGGAGATATGGAAATGCCATAACATGAGCTATGCTAATCTTCACTTTCAAAGTGTCAAAATCCTTTTGATGGATTCCTTGCCACTGGAATACCCTTTTCAAACTTGTCAAAGCATGTAAAAAAGCTGCAATTATAGAGATGTTTGCAATAAAATTTCTCCAATACTGTGTTTCCCCCATGAAGCTTCTTACTTCAATTACATTTGTATTCGTTTCCCAATTTACAATGACCTCAACTTTAGAGGGATCAATCTTAAGTTCCCCACCCCCTATAATGTAGCCCAAATATAGAAGAGATGTTCTTCCAAATTCACATTTTGAAAAATTTACAAAAAGTTTCTCTCTCTACAATATTGAAAGTATCTTCCTAACATGTCAGACATGCTCTTTCTTGTTCCTACTAAAAATAAGAATATCATCTAAGTAGACTATTAAAAAATCATCAATGAATGTTGTTGGTCACTATAATTGCCTAATTGATTTAAACAATCGAGTGATACACAAATTATCAACCCAGGGAAGTCTTTTATTTCAAAGATAGCCACGCACTATATATGCCCCTGAGATCCTCTGTAACAAGTGTTCCATATTAGGAAGAGGATAGTTGTCCTTTTTTGAGAATTTGTTCAAGTTTCTGAAATATACACACAACCAGACCTCACCATTCTTCTTTCTTACGATCACCAGATTGGAAATCCACTTGGAATACCTCAAGGGAACTATGATGGCATCTAGGAGTTTTTTAATTTCTCTCTCAATCACTGGCAGCAAGAGAGGACTGATGGGCCTGAGTTTTTGCTTGAAAGGAATAGTGTCTTTTTCAAGAGGTATTCTATGCTGGATAATATCAGGATCATAGGTCTTTAGATCACTATACTTCCAAGAAAACACATCAGAAAATTCCTTCAACACACTACAATATTTTGACTTCTCATCAGCAGTTAATTCGGAAGACAAATTGATAAGCTTGGGCTGGATTTTACCTCCTATGTTATGTTCTTGAACAGTAGGGTCTTTCTCTTTTTTTTCTGGCTGATAAGGGACATCATTCTGATCAAACAACCTCTCCACGGGTACCAAACCTCGGGGTATATAGTTGTTTGGTAACTGAACAATGTCATGTTGACCCAGCTTCTTCTTTAGCTCAGTTTCGTGTGATTATTCCTCATTAAGATTCTACTGATCAATGTGCAGGTCAGAAAACTCATCTACCACTTGCAGAAATCTGCTGAGTTCATCATCATCTTCAAAAAATTTCCAATATTTGACATTATCAGGCAAGGAGGGCTGATATTTTACTTGAACCTCATAGTTGAGCTTAGGGGGCATGGGTGGAATGAATGTGCTGGCTGAAACAACAAGCGAATCAGCGAGCTGATTCAAGTCCCTTGGTATGTATGAAATTTCAAAAATAGAAAAAGAATCACGCAGCTTCCATACCTCGTCTCTATAAGCCTTTAACCTGACATG
>SNQJ01S0178719.1:10062-28412 GCA_010110895.2 Picea sitchensis | reverse complement strand
CCTCATATCAATCTTAGGAACGTGGTTGGTCTTCAAACCAAAGTTGGAGTTTCTCCATTCTTGATTCACCTTCCTTGTTTCCTCATCATGAATTTCATGGGATGCATTTTCACTTTTGGGTGTCTACTCTGTTACAAAATTTTTCATTACTTCCATGATCTTAGCTTCCATTGAATCCATCTTAGTATACAACTTAGCTTCCATTGAATCCATCTTAGTATCCAACTTAGCTTCCATTGAATCCATCATCTCTTGTAGTTCATCTTTAGTTACTGTCTTCTTTTGTAAATCATTTGTGTCCCTATGCATTTCTTCACCTTCATCAAGAGTCCAATTAGGATTTTCTGGAGGCTTATTTGGTGTATAAGTTCCCTTTTTGGGTGGCATGTTGGCCAAATATCACTTTTGAGTCTTGATTTTGAGGTGGTTCTGTTAGACAATATTTATTCTGTTCTATCTCCCAAGTTTCGGCCCTTCTGGGTATGAAAATTTATTTTAGGTAGTTCTCTAATATTTCTTCTCTGCAATGCCACAGGTCTGATCAAAATTGGATGTGCCAAGTGGAATTTACGGTCACTTCCTCACAACTTGCCGATTTTTGTCCTTTCCAGGAGATCTCACTTGTATAGAATGCCCCGCACAAAATAATTGATATCAAATTTTGAAACTCACACCCAAAATACTACAGACTATCCACGATCCAATGCAACCAGTCCCACTCAATTTGGATACTCTAGCAAGAATTTATGCTTGTTTTACCTGGAATGCCTTCTTGAGACTAGTCAATAGGACTAGTCAGATACCGTATCTTACACAAGGTGTATCTACAAATTTAAGAAGACCCAGAAGCTGAAATTTTTACCAAAGATACCTTACTAATTTATGTAAATGGCCTCCGGAGTTTAGGGTCTGAAACATTACAGAAACTCTTTTATAGAGAAAATTCCGCAATGACTGATTTCAGGATGATTCCAGAACCCTATCTTGTACAGGCTGTATCTCCTAAATTATAAGGCCTCAGGAGCTGAATTTTGAACCCAACGTACCTTGATTTGTCTACTAAATACCCTCCAAGTGGTTCCTTCTGAAACATTTAGAAAAAAATTTATAGCGAAAATTCCACGGTGTCTCAGGTGTAGCAGCGAAACCCCAAGACCTTGAGCTCTGATACCATATGTTAAGAACCAAACATCAATATAGCATGGAAAAACCTCAGGAAAAGTACTCAATGCCTTGAAACAAAGATAATTTTAGATAATAAGCCTCTTCGAGGGGGAAACCTCCTTTTACCCCACTTAAATGTTCAAGTACAAGATGATTCAAAATAAAAATGTCTCCTTGGTATATATAGGAGACTAGGAGGTATAATTACAACTAATGGCCTATAGCCGACATAAATAAAATAACTTTACTAATATAATATGCCCCAATTAAGGGGTAATGATCCAACATTAGGGCTTAACAACAAGACCTATCCCTTCACTTAGATCAACATGCTAAAGCAAGTGAAGAACTTGATGATAAAGATGATTCTCTTTCAACAATTTTTTATATTGAGAATCAAATCCTTTCTATTGTTGAACACCCCTGGTATAAAAATATGGTGTATTACTTGCAATATAATAAATTCCTAAATGACTTAGATCCTCATCGGAGGAGAATACTTCTCCTTGAATCTTCCAGGTATATTATTTTAGAAGACTTTTTTTTCAGAAGGTTTGTTGATGGTATATTACTTATATGTGTGAATGATGAGGAAGCACAAAAATTGTTACATGAAACTCATGGATCTTTAGATTTTGTTATTCATGTTGGTGGCCACTTTTCTGCTAAAGTTGTTGCTTTTAAAATCATCAGAAATTGTTATTATTAGCCCTCAATTTTTCAAGATTGTTATATATTCACAAGATCTTGTGACAAGTGAAAAAAAATCGATGGGAAAGAGCGTCTTTCTACCATGCCTTTAAAACCTGTCCTCGTGGATTTTCCTTTTTGTAAATTGGGCCTAGACTTTATTGGTCCTATTAATCCTCCATCTTCCGCTGGGTAGATTTTCATTTTGACAACCACTGATTATTTCACTAAGTGGACTGAAGTTGTCCCTCTTAGACACTCACATGATGAACATGTAATTTCTTTCCTGGAAACTAATATCTTCTCCATATTTGGCATTCCTTTAGAGATTATTACAGACAATGGTGCCACTTTCATTTCCGCAAAATTGACTCAATTTCTAGCTAAGTTGTGAGTCAAACATTTCACTGCATCATCTTATTACCCCCAAGGAAATGGGAAATCCAAGTCTACTAACAAGAATATGGTTAGGATCATAAAAATGATCATTGAATATACGTCTTGTCAATGGAATACCCTCCTCACCTACGCCCTTTGGGCAGATCGCACTACTACCAAGGTAAGCATATGTTGCACTCCCTTTCAGATTGTTTATGGTCAATAAGCCATTCTACCTACTGAGATGGAACTTTCTTCTCTATGGATGATGCTACAAATTGAAGAATTAAATTCTTCCAATGCCCCTCAAAGAATAAATTCCCTATTAGCCTTAGAAGACAAATAATTTTTTCCTTGGAAAACATAAAGAGAAGACAAAAAATGTAAAGAAATATTTTAACAAACACACAAAATATATCAAATTTAAGGTAAATGAGAAGGTCTTACTTTGGGACTCATCCCATGCTGACAGAGGAAGACATTCGAAGTTTCAGAAATTATGGATAGGTCCTTTCAAAATCGCTTTTGTCCTAGGCGCAAACTCTTATATTTTAAAGGATTTGGAAGAGCGATTGTTTTCTTATAGTACTAATGGTTCCCACTTGAAACATTTTGTGGAACCAACTTGATTGTTAAACACCATATGAAAATCACTATTGTATATAGATTTTTTTTCACTATTTTATTTTTCTTTGTTCAATTGACTTTTCAATCTTTGTTGTTTCAGTTTCTACTATTTTGATTGTTTCTATTTTGTTTTTATGTTTATCAGGAATACATTTTGGATTAGTTTTACCACAAAAATTCCATTATATAAGTATTGTTGATCAATAACAATAAATTTTACACAGTTGTCATGATGTCCTCCTTTTAGACATCGTTGCAAATGATTTTTTCTTTCAGTATTGTTGTTAGATAGATGATTTGGTGATATTCCCTATTTTCTATTGTCCCTTTATTCCCTCCATTATGAGATTCAAAAGAGCATATCAAAAAATTTATCCTTAACACGAAGAAACACCTTTTACTGTGACTGATCGAATGATATGCATATAGTACCACCCCCCCTATACGTACCACTTTTCATGACTTATTCCAAAAATATCGTCTCATTATTTCTCTTAAACCATGTTTTCCCCCTATTGCATAATCATTTTGGTCAATAATTCTTTGATCTATGTTCACCGGTTTGTGAAAAAGTACATTATGAGTTCTTAATATGATGGAAACATATTTCCCCGTGGATTCGTCAGTTTGTTGATGCTCAAAAGCGCAACATAGGTACCTTCTTGAAAATGGTTGCAACGCCTTATTATATAATTATATTTAATAATATACTAATAGGTGGGACCCCTTGCATGAATTGTGTGACTATGATGAAGAGACGACACTTATGTTTTATGTGCTTATGACTTGGTTGAGAGATGATTTCTACAATTTATTTTCTTTTAAGTCATTGTCCAAATAATTGATCAAACGATGTTGTGGGTGATGTGATCAAAAGAGAAATGATGTTGTCTTTATATAACCCTCACAAGTGTTATTATGATGCATCTAATTTGATAAAAGATATAAACTCCACGTTTCAAGATGTATGCGATATATGGTGTGGTGATTACCTTGATTCCATACTACAAGGATTGTACACATTGTTTGAATTGGAGGTCTAAAGGTTGAGACTTGGTATCCCTATCAAGGTTTTGATATATGTCACATTGGAGTTTTATAACAAAGGTTGGTGCATTTGTTAAGTTTGAAACTTAGGAAAATGGTGGTGTATGAAGATTGCAATTGGTTTTTAGTGGGTTGTGCAATGTATGGTTAGCTTGCTCATACTAGCTATGGATGAACATGTAAGTGGTATACATGACATGCAGTAAATGCACGTTTCTCTAACCTACCTCAAGCCCGCCATCCTAGCCATTTCGCATTTGGTATTTTGTTGGTTGTTGTTACTTCTCTTTGTTTGGTTGTGGAAGAAATATACAGACTTGGTCAACTCTCCTTGGAAATTTTTACACACAGGTATGGGGTTTATTTCTTCTCCATCCATGAATATTTCACTCTGCTATTTAATTAAGTCAACAGTTGGCTCTTGATTTTGCTCATTGTTTGTGCATTTCCAAAGTTATGATATGTGGAAATTTTGAATGTGTATGGATTATTAGTGAAGTTTTGGTCTCTGTGGTATTTGTCTTTGAACTATTCACATTGAAAATAAGGGTGTCTCTTTCTGTTGATAAAGTTGTAGTTTCTTTGTTGATTTAACTGTGGATAAAATATTGTGTGGGAGTTTTTGGGCATGCCTTGTCTTTGGTTTTCTTTGGTGGTTCCTCTCTGTCTAATAAAAAAATGGTACCACTGCTCGCGGTATTTGGGTTACTTTTAGACTTTTCTTGTCATATAATTATATGGCTATCATGCTCGCACCCTTGTATAAACTCTATGATTGAGATTGTTGATGAAACAAATGGTGTTAACAAGACTGTTGAAGACATTCCTTTTGCCAAATGCTCAAACTATTGTTTTTCTTGTCCTCCCATACCTCATCACTATTGTTGATTGGTATATCGAAACATGTATTTGACTAATGATGCAATCGTGGCCAACCCATCATTTAATAAAGGAACTTTTCGTGTTATTTTAGTCATGGGTTTTGTTGATTTTTTAATGTGTGATGTTAAAAAGTAATGCTAATCCCACTTAAAGTTTTTTATACAGTCTGTCATGCGACAAAGTTAAGTTGATGACAGTGTTGCAAAAACATTGTTTAATATATATGACATGTTGTGTTAGCATGCTCGAGGTGTTCAATTTTTATGAGAAAAGAGTATCTCTATGGATGAAATATATACGGATTGAATGAGACCTGCAAACCAAAATGAAAAGGAAATTTAGAAGCATTATTATTTGAAGTATCAGTTGAGATTTTAATACTGGTGATAATGTCGTGGACCACAGTCTGTCCATTTCTTCAACTATTGGTCGTGATTATTGTAATGGTTGGAATGTTGTGTCTCCTTGACCTTATCGTGCATGAGCTATGTTATTACTCTTGAATGTTTCTTGGGAAAAAAAATATGAAATGATTCTTGTGCAATGNTGAAATATATACGGATTGAATGAGACCTGCAAACCAAAATGAAAAGGAAATTTAGAAGCATTATTATTTGAAGTATCAGTTGAGATTTTAATACTGGTGATAATGTCGTGGACCACAGTCTGTCCATTTCTTCAACTATTGGTGGTGATTATTGTAATGGTTGGAATGTTGTGTCTCCTTGACCTTATCGTGCATGAGCTATGTTATTACTCTTGAATGTTTCTTGGGAAAAAAATTATGAAATGATTCTTGTGCAATGAAAATTCTAGATGCAAATGAACAACCTTGAACTGAAATATCAGTTCTAGAATTTTGGAAACAGAGTGTTGAGTTTCAATTTTGAAATAGTAAAGGAGTTTAAATTTTAATGTTGGAAATGGCATTGTTTGATACATGATAGAACAATATCCATGGGAATCCTTTCCATTATACCATTTTACACAAAATACACTCCCCTCATTATCCCAATTACATTTTTACACTCCCTGTTATGTTGTTACTCATTTTTAAGGAAAATTCTATGTGGAAATAAAATAAATGATCTGGAAGTTACTTGATGATTGGTATTATGGGGGATAGTTGTATACACAATTTGATTTTTTATTGATTGCTTGAAAATTATTCATGAATATTTCCTCCTCCATGATATCATTTTATGCACAATAAAAACCCCCCATACTCCCAAAGACCCTATCAATCCCCTATTCATATAGAAATTAATTAATGAAAGTTTTATGGATGAATTGCATGGGTTTTGTGGTAAATAATAGAGACAAATATTGATTTATTTAAGTTGAGTTTCATGTCTGGATTATTAAGAACCTCATGAATAATTAAATATTTCTACAGAATGAGTTTTTTCAGTAGGGGGAGTAATGGCCGAAATAATAGAGGAAGAGGTAATTGGAAGTGAGGCCATAAGAGGCCTCAATTTTCTATTCACTTTGATGATGATCCACAAGAGTTGAACCAGTTGTTTCAAGTTGGGTTTTTCAATTTGGTTGGCCATGGTATATTGCATCCCTGACCTGACAAACCCCCATTTCAACCTCCTCAGAATTTTCCTGGCATTCCTATTCCTCCACATGTGTCAATGCAGCCCTAAGTCCCCGCTAATGATGGTTGGAAAGAAATTTTCCACCATATTGTCTCTCACCACCATGGTTGGACCACTGTGTCATTGCCTTTACCACCACCAGTTAATCCCAATGCTCAAATTTCTCATGTTGTTTCGCCAATACAGTCCTTGCATGCCAGCAAAAGATTAAAAATTGATATCCCACAACCTGTGCAACAAAAAGGAAAAGCATCGGCCTCCCCCTCCAGTCCATCCACAAAGTCTTATAAATCTATGTCTTCACGTATCCACCTAAAATATCACTACTCCCATGTGATCAATGAAATACATCCCCAAGGGTATAACTAACTAAGGGCCACCCCAAAAAATTCAAGAGGAGACAACAATGAGAAGAAGAAATATGCCTCACATAGCAACAAATATGGATTTTTTTTTTTATGATATTCAGTGATGAAGACAATGTTTAATTATTTTCAACACATTTTGGACACCAAGATTAATTTTGGATATTTTGTGGATAAATATTTAAATATCAACAAAATTTAAGACCATATCCCCCCCCCAAAAAAAATATCCATGGGAGCTACAAGGGATATGATCCAAATGATTAGTTTTGTATTTTATATATGATGATTGGAAAAGAGAATGATGGGAGTCACAAGGGGTACCACCTATTTAGTTATTATTAATTATTTCTTCCCAAACTAATTAGTTAATTTAATTTGACTTAACTAAAGAAAGAAGTTGAACTACCTCAACTTATTGAGAAAGAATAAAGGTTCAATGAGAGGAAGCGACCAGGGGAGAATAGAAGGAGAACTACAACTCTAAGGTTTGCTCTCTAGTTAGTGAGATAGCTTCAATTTTAATTCATTTTTTAGTTTAATTGAAAGATTAATCCTCTTGATGACAACAAGGTCTTATTGAAGGCAAGAAGATTCAAAACTGAATCATACATTTCAACATCTTATTTTAAATGTGTTTGATTTATCTTTGATAGTCTGTGCATTCTTGTTGGTTTATGAATTAATTTTCAGGGCTGATTAAGAATATCTTGCAGAGTTGAGTGGAAACATTTTGTGGCAAGCTGATCCAGATCATTAGTTTCAGTTTTATTTCACTGTCGAGGTCTTTTTGTATGGTTCCCATCAAAGACTTCTAAATTTGACTTTGGTCCCTACCCTTGCATGGGTTTGTAAAAGAGAAATACAGTATTGTATCTCATAATGAAATAAAATCAGATTATTGTTTTGTCTCATACATGTGTTTTCATGACTTCGTTCTTCCTTTTTCTTTTGTCTCCATGTTTACTTCAATGTAAAATTTGTACACATTCACCTAACTTTGTTTAAATTTTTATTTTTACATTGTTACAAATATAAATCATAAAATCAACATTGATCCTTTGTAATTGATACTTGTGGATCGAGTAAAAGTTTTGAGGCTATAAATCTCGGGTGACATTCCCAACTATATTATCCTAGCCAACTAAGATCTCAAAATGATTGAGTAAGGTATTCCATACCTTTTCCTCAACATCCCTCACTCCTAGAATGTCCCTCAATGAGAAAAAAATATGTTTTGTGAAAGGCTTTGTGAATATGTCCACTACCTAGCCTTTGAAAATGGACAAAAATTTATATCAATGACTTCATCATGAATCTATCCTCAAATAATGTGCATATGAACCTCGATGTGCTTGGTCTATTGTCTCTAAACTGGGTCTCTACACATCTTGAGATTACTTTGATTATCACACCATATAACTATTGGATGATGAAAATGAACTCCCAACTCTATAATAAAGTGCTACAACCAAATAGCTCGAGTAGTAACATTCACTTCGCCCATGTTTTCTGCCTATGTTGATGATAAAGAAATTATTTATTGCTTCTTACTTGACCATTAGATAGGTCATGATCCAAGGTAGAGGGCATATCCTAAAGTAGACTTGCGATCAGTGTTATCTCCTACCCAATATGATTATGTGTAACCAACAAGATCCAAGGAAGATCCTACTGCATAATGTATACCAAAACTGGTAATCCCCTTGACATATCTAAGAATCCTCTTTTTTTTCTTCTAGTGAAGCTCGTGAAGATTCTACATGTACCTGGAAATTGATCCAAATACATAAGATATGTCTGGTCAAGAGTGTGTAAGGTAGAGAAGACTCCCCATCAACTGTCGATATCTAGTACAATCAACCAAAGGTGATGTGCCGACATCCTCTAGTCTAACCCCTGGCTAAAATGGTGTTGGATTTGGATTGAAATTTGTCATCTAAAACCTATCAAGTAGATCTATGTAATTATTGTACTGAGACATCTTGATTCCTGAATCATTTTGGCTGATTTCAAGACCAAAACAATCCCATATATGTCATAGAAAACCTATCGTGCAAAAAACTCTTCACTGCAACAATGGAGGAGGTTGAGCTCCCTGTGATAAGTAAATCGTATACATATATAAATATTAGTATAAGTGAATATGTGTTACTCATCATATACACATTTGATCTACATCTAAGAAAACCTCTAGAGAGAAGATAAGAGTCCATTTTAGCATACCATGCCCGAGGTGTTTGCTTAAGTTCGTACAATGACTTCCTCAACCTACAAAATAATGATGGATCCTGGAAATATCCCTATGTATGCTCCATATATATCTCATTAATATATCCATGTAATAATTCATTCTTCACATCCATATGGTGTACCTCCCACTTTCTATTTGTTGCAATAGCTAGGGCTAACCGAATGGAATCAATCTTAGCAACCGGTGCAAAAGTCTCCTCATAGTCAATGCCTTGTACCTATGAGAAATATTTAGCTACTAACCGAAACTTATACTTTGTAATGTATCCACAAAAAACCCTCTTTGTCTTGAAAATCCACTTACATATAACAAGCTCCATGTTGGAGGGTAGAGGAACCAACTCCCATGTATTGTTCTCTATCAGGGAATTGTACTCCTCTTTCATAGATTCCTCCCAATGGGGGTTTCCTTTACCCTCTACATGAGAATGAGGATCTTATCTAAGTACCATATAACAATAAATAGGCAGAAAGGGCTCCATGGTAGTAAAATATTATGGAGGCTCCACAGTATGAGATTTGGTTCTCCGTGGATCGGTAGGATCACCCACTAGATCACTTGTTTCCTGAAGATTTTTTTGTGCCCATATTGGTTGATGCTATGGAACTGAAAATTCCTGATATTGATCAAAAATATCATATATATCATATTCATAGATATTATCATAAATATTATTGTAATAATTCTCACGAATTTCCACAACTAGTGGCGGTGGAGATGTTGGTGTGGTCTGCTCCGGAAGTACATGTGAAGGACACTCTTCAAAATTAACATTCCTTTGAATGAATAGTGTATTTGAAGTAGTATCTAATAACCTATATCGCTTCACTCCCTTTGGATATACAAAAAAAAGACACTCCTTACTCCGATCTTCCATAGCTTTCCTCCTATCGGAAAGGATCCTAGCCCATGCATGGGAACCGAAAATTATGAAGAGAGCGAATTCCGATTTCTTCCCACTCCAAGTCTCATGTGGAGTGAATCCCTTGAATAATTTATGAGGAAATATATTCTGAATTTAGGATACATATTTGATAGCTTCAACCCATAACTTTGGAGGTAGTGATCTATCCTACAACATATAGTTGGCCATCTCTTTCAATGTTCTATTCTTTCTCTCTGCTACCCCATTTTGCTATGGAGTATATGGAACTGTGTGTTGCAAATCTGTACTTGATTCTGAAAAAATATGCTCAATATCCTTATTCAGATACTCTCCTCCATTATTTGTATGAAGCTTCTTAATCCTCTTCCCTTTTTGGTTCTCAACTAAATGCTTGAGATCTTTAAGACACTCAAAGACCTCATATTTTAATTTAAGAAAGTAGACCCATGTATATCTCGAAAAATTATCAATGAAACTAAGAACATACTTAGATTTACTGGTTGATCGGTGTGGGAAAGGACATGTAATTTCACTATGAACCAACTCTAGAAGTGATGATTCCCTCCATGCTTTACCTATGTTTAACTTCTCTGACGAATGTTTCCCTAGTATGCATCTCTAGAAAACTCCATCTGTGTACTGAATGTGGGGTAATCCATCTACCATTCCACCCTTACTAAGTTAATCTAAATATTTAAAATTCAGATTCCCAAACCTCTCATGCCAAAACCTAGACTCTCCATTAGAATGTGTTAGAAGAGGTACATAATCAGATTTATGACTGAAGTGAGAGAAGGTGTACAACCTGGAATGGTGATTAACCTGACCAGTGGAAATTTTTGAACCATCTGACAAGTCAAAAATAATAATTGAGTCTGGAGTGAACTCCACCTTCTTACCTGAACCTAAATGAGTGATTTGATAGATGGAGAAAAGATTCACTGAAATATTTAGAACTTAAAGTGCATCCTAAAAGCATCAATGGTCTAAATAAACTCTACCCCTACTACACATCTCTATAGAAGAATCATCTCCCATGAATATCAGTGGTCTGGAACAAGTCTCCAAGTATAAGAAAATTTTATCTGATGAGGCCATGTGATGGGTAGCCCCTGAATCAAGCACCCAATCATTAGGAGAATATGAAATATCAAGTAATGCATGACCATTACCTCTTTTTGATGATGGATTTTTCATTGTATTATCTCGAATACAATCCTTGAGGTGATGTTGCTCAAGTGTTTGTGTCATGAGATCTATGGTCTTTTTCATGCAATAAATCTCACGATAGAACCCCCTATTACAATAGGAACACTTTTTATTCTCCTTATTTCCTTTTGATGCCTTGGAACTTGAAATCTCATCCATGGATTTGTTTTTACCTTCCTTCGTGTCCTATTGGTCCTTCTTACCCTTGTTCTTCTGCTTATTCTTCTTTGAACTTCCTTGAGTTGTAAGGGCATGGGGATTGGAATTCTTAAGTTCCCCTATTTGGATGAGATTTGTTTTCTCATGGATAAGTGACTCCATGAAATCATCTAAGGATGGAATCTTCCATGTAGACCCCATATCTAACCTGGTAGTATGAAAAGAAGAAGTGTAGACAAAATACTCCAGTCCTAGTTATGTTAGAATTGAAAAGATTAATTGTTCACCTTTCTTATCAAGTCCACAAGCCTTAACATGAGAAAGAAAAGATTTAAAATTACAGAAGTAGTTCTTTAGGGTCTTTAAATCTATTGGATTCAATTCATGTAGATCATTCACTAGTTGACGGCCTCTTATATTGTGTTTCTTTCCTAGCAAATCCTTCAACTTTGTCCAAACATTGTTAGGAGTCTTGCAAGTATTGACATGAAAGAGGAGATATGGAGATATGATCAAGCACAATATATTGTAGGATTCATCAATTATGTTGAAGTGTTTTTATTTATATATGGATGAATTAGGATCGACCTCATTACCCATGGTGATCCTATACAAACCCTTGCTTTGAAGTAGAACCTCTATCTTGGGCTTCCACTCAAAGTAGTTGAAGGGTGTCCATGTAAAATCCATGTTTGAAAATAATAAAATAAAAAAATAATCCAAAATCCCCAAAAATAACTCCCCGATGGTCATGGTCGAGCTCTGAATAATCGAGAAAAAGATTTTAGGAAATGATTTTGGGAAAAACATCTTCATAAAAATTATTTCAGGAAAAATATCTAAAGGGTGTTTCAGGAAACTAATGTCCGAAGGGTGAAAATGCATTTGGAAATAACTGATGGTGCATTCAGGAAAATGAATTTGGGAGTGTAATTCCCTAGTGTGTAATTCGGGAAAAAATCCTGAAATCAATGTCTTCAAATGGTAAGAAACCAAATTTCAGGAAATTTGCATGACATGAAATAATCAATCCCCGATGATAATTCCCTAATGGCTCATGTCCGATGGTGAACATCGTGATGGGTAAGCCCGATATGGTTGGATGGATCAATTTAAAACCATGAATAATGTGAAGTATATGGGAATACCTGATGTTGGATGTCTCATGGGAAAAAACATGAATAAAATTAAGAATTTATAAAATTAAATACAAGAAATTAGGAAAAACCATGAATGTGAAATAAAATGTAATAATAAAAATGTCTTGAATTAAAAATAAATAATAATATACAAACTTTGGGACATTTTCCAAAGTTTGTAAATTCAATTCCGGATGGTCTCAAAAAGTTAGCGTTGACAAAAATAAAATAATAAAGAAAATAGATATCCCATGATTTGGGAAATCGAAAAAACCATGAGTGTGAATTTTTTTATGCAAATCCCAACATCCAAAAATAAAATCAAAATAATAAAAATAAAATACAAATGAGATTCGGGAAATAAAATAAAAAAACAAAATCATGAAAATAAAATAAAAATAAGTAAAGATAAAATGCAAATTTGGAGTTAAAGTAAAATAAATAAAAATGTACATTCCCATGTATGTAAAAGCAAATTTGGATGGGTAAGGAGAAATAAGGTTGAGTTCTGAATCTGGATCAAGGTTCATAATCAAGGTTCCAACCGTGGATCAAGGTTCCACATGTGGATCAAGATTTCGATTGTGGATCAGGGTTCCACACCTGAAAACATGAGAAATCCAAAAAAGGCATATTATGAAAATTCAAGATGTCCAGGATCAAATTAATGTGACAATTAAATTGAAATCCTAGATCTAAATATTGAAAATGCAATGAYGGCTAGGCCAAATGAGAACATATTTCAACTAAATAAAATAATTCCAATAACAAATGAAAATTTATGTTTTGGGTAAGACAAGTGGCATGTAGTGAATAGGTAATGTGGCATCAAGGTTCCATTAATGAAGGTCATGATTCCACAACCATCATCTAGGTTGGGGTGGAAAATATTTGGATGATGAAAACTCTTGATGTATGGATTCCAAGTGTTAGAGTCAACAATGATCAAAATATGGATGATTCTGGGTCAACATGAATATTATTAAGGATTTCCCATATGTCTTTCAAAGAAGCAGGATGATAAAGAAATATGGGGTTTCCCAAGGAAAAACTTGAGGTTTCCATGATTTGGCAAGGAGTTCCAAGACTGCTACAATGTGCACAAAAATCGAGGTTTCTCTCCCTTGTTTTCTTTGTCTTCTTCTTCCTAGGTCTTAACATACTTTTCTCCTAGAAACATTAAATAAAAAATATTAAACCCAACATTAGTATTACATCCAAACATCCGAAGTAAACAATAGATTTCCAAGAGAGGAGTTTTAATTTTTTTTTGTCTCTCCTATCCAAAACAACCATTCCTTCCTTTATGATATGATGATATTTCAAATCAAGGTGTGAGAGATGGAAGTGATTGAGTTATCAAATATTTAAATCTAGACCATTTCCACGTAGGACCGATATTAACAATGAAATTCACAATTTATTCTTCCGAGTCACAAGTTTACATTATCATTATTAAATGTTAGGAGCATTAAGTATAAGGAAAGTAAAGGAAACGATGGAGAGAAGAAACCGCCCTAATTAGTCACACCTCTCCTACATAAACATAAGAATTGAGAAAGGAAGAAGATGTAATTTGACTATATTCTCTTTTATTAAGGTCAACTCTTCATTTCTCGATGATTCATTGAGTTAATTGCTCAATCAAATGCATAAGAAGTCAAAAAGTCCTCAAAAGTAATTACGTCCCTTAAAGGTGAAAGATAGATCATTAAAACTTGCAAACAAATATGATCATGCATATATGAAATAATATTTAACCCATTAAGAGAACAACTTGTCAAATCTCCTGCAAAATGAGGAATGAAAAGAAGGATGAAATTGAAATGAAAACATATGTACAAGAATATGATTAGATTGCAGTGAAAAATTCACATAAGATCGAGCTTTAAACTTTCTACACCACCTTCTCATGGCATCAATAATCATTAAAATAATGAAACAAAAAAGAATGATTGAATGATCGAACCTTAAATTCAAAGGTCAATTAATATCATAACTAATCCTAAGAGCCTCAATGGAATGTTTCCCAAGTTTTCTAGACAAGGAGAAATGATGCATTATTAAGGTCATCCTAGGATACTCAAATTGACCTTAGGATGCCTTAATATTGTGATCACACTATAGGACCAACCTTCAATTGCAATTGTCTTTCCTCAACCATACGATGTATTGATATATTCCTTTTTTGGATCAACTGGGTAAACTCTTCTATCTCGTTTAAAGAAACTTGCGACTCCATGAAAACCACTTCAAACCATGGTACATGATAAAACATAAAGTCATCATAACAAAATAGAATTTAAAGATCAATCAAATATAATCTTAGAAGTGTCAATAAACATGACCAATGGGAAAAAGAGTTCCAAAGAATGATTTACAAGGAGGATGCCAATGGATAGAAGGAGCATTAGAAAACAAAGACCTACTAAAGAACAACAAAAAATGTACATTCAACAAAGAGATCTTGAGCAATGAAAACATCCTCAAAGATAAGCAATCATTAAATATCCAAACCTCTAACCTCATATGTAGTCAAAGAATATACAATGGGATAACAACAGTGATATATTAGGCATTAGAGCTAAAACATTTGGTGGTGGGGGGGGATTTCCTTTTGCTTATACAAGCAAAATGGGGGGATGTTGTGGCCACAATAGAATCTCCCCTTTGAATGCATGATTGCTACATTATTTTGTTTCATACTTCATGCGAATATATTTCTAATCCCGAGGCAAAACTAAAATGTTCATCCTTCAATTCTTCACAAATTTCTACAATCAAGACTTCAAATTTGAGATCAGGCAACCATATGAAAAATAGTATCTATAATTTATTTCTCCATTAGTGTTTTTTCAAGAAAAAGTAGCATTTATCCCTTTCATGAGCTTCACAAAAATTGTAATGGGATAGATGTTGGCATATTTTATAGGAAGAGTGTGCTTGTCCTTGATGGCAAGAACAACAATGACGATGGAAAACAAGAAAAGCATAAGCTCAGAGGAGGAGTGAACAATACGCAGAGATCAAATCTTGGAAGGAAAATCGTAAGCTCAGGGTGAGAAGACTCATAAGTTGTCCGATCAAAAAATCGACCATGTTGATTGTCTCATTTTACGCACTTAGGTCATATGAGTGACCGTGGGCTTAAGGATCATTGGAGGATCATGACCATTGGATATGCAAGCCAGATCAATGGCAGGGATGAATTGCGGGGAGAAAAAGGAGAATTAAACGAATCGCTAGTTCTAATCCCGCAATTGGTTTAAATCGTCAGATCTCCTAGACTCAAATATCGATGATTGTGGTTGATCCAAAAAACGATCAGTTTAAGTCATATCAAGTCATGACCATCGAATGCGCAATCGCCAGATCAATGACACAGATAGATTGAGGAGATCGAAAGGAGAATTAAACGACTCACTAGTTCCAATATCGCAATTGGTATAGATCATCATATATTGTAGACTCGAATATTGATGACTATGGTTGATCCAAAAAGTGATCAGATTAAGTCGGATTGAGTTGTGAACGTCGGATGTGCAATCGATGAATCAACGACAGGGATAGATTGTGGAGAAAAAAAGGAGAATTAAATATCGTGCTATTTCCAATCCCACAATTACTTAGGACCGTCAAATCTTATATCCTCAAAGATCGATGATTGTGGTTGACTCACCAACAACACACAAATTCAAATTGCGGAGTTTTGGTGACGAGTTAAATCACTCTCAAGTTATGGTTCCATAATCATCCTTGATCGTTGATCTGATTCAAGTCTCTTCATGACTGTTGGATCACATTTTAGTGGAAGGACAGGATAAGCTAAAAGGGCTGAGAGTTTTATTATCCGAATACCCATCAGCCGTCGGATCAAACCCTAATTCCCGTCAGCTGTTGAATGAAACCCGAATTCTCGTCAGCTGTCGGATCAAACTTGAATTCACGTTAGTTGTTGGATCATTTCAAGTGGAAGGATAGGATAAGAAAGATAAAACATATAATATCTCACTTATGCGAATACCCATGAGCCGTCGGATCAATTGAAGTGGAAGGACAGGATAAGCTAGAAAATATGCACTGTAGATAGATCGAGCAATCGATCTAAGAACATGATCGATGGACATCATTCACTTCAGATATAAAGAGGCGAGGAGGTTACGCTCCAGAAAATTTGAGATTTGAAAAACCCGAAGCCTGGAGAGTTGAAAATCCAAAATGAATAACGACCATTGGATCTGGAGAACATATGATGACCGTTAGATCAAGGAGATATACGTCAGCAAATTACGTCAACAAACCTCATCCACAAGGACATGTGGCAGACCACGTCAGCAAAGGAAATATATGGCAGACCACATCAGCAGACCACGTTAGCAAAGGACATATGTGGCATACCACATCAGCAAGGACACGAGTCATATGATCTGAAAGATCAATTCAGGTGTATTCTCATCCGTCGATATACACGAGTGGAAGGATAGAATAAGTTGAAATCTCTGAAGTCCAAAGACATGAAGGAGATGTCGACCATCGATCTGATTTCGGGTGCACTCTCAACCATTGATCAAGCTACAGTGGAAGGATAGCATAAGTATAATAGCCAAAGAACAAGAGTAAAAGGTGGTCATCCATATCAATGGTTGATTAAGTCCTGGCCATTGGATTAATCCTTGTAAGAATCAAATATGATGATTGATCTGTTTCCGCGAAATAAATGTAAATTGTCCGATGTCTTTGGGAAATCTAATTCAGAAGTTTTGAGAGGTTTCAAACCCAAAAGTTTCGAAGGGAAAAATGAATAAGTTATGATATTCATTTATTTCAGGAGATTGAATCGTGACCATTGAATTGATAAGTTCTCAAGTGCTCATTAATCCTAGCGTCTAGTCACCGCCATTGGTCATGTGAGATAAGAGATTTAAATAAGATGTAATCTGACGGTGCTGATCAAACTGAATTTGATCGAAGGGTTACTATTTCATCTTGGGATTTCTTGATCAGTTAGGATTGAGTTACACTAATTGAATCATCATTCCTAAGCGGATGAATCATTCGTTCCTGAGCATTGGAATCATGGCTCTTGACCGTTCTGAGTTTTTCGAAATGAATGTTCCAAGTTTCCCAAAATAAGTGTTATGAGATTCCCAAAATGAGTGTTCTGAGATGGCTGACTTGAGCATTTGATATGGGAGTGTAATGGTGGATGAGAGTATGACTAAAAGGATAATTTCATGACAGAGAGAGGTTATTTTTTTTGTGAAAAACAAGTTGAAATGTATGTAATGGAGAATACAACATGAACAAAAAGATATAGAACAATGAAGCATGATCTGATAAAGGAAGAAAAATCTAAGGTGCAGAAGCAGAGACATAGAAGAAGAACAAAAAGTGAAAGAATATGCCATAAGGAAGAAACTAATGCAGGCAAAGCAAAGCAGTGTAGCAGAACAATGATGAGATTGGTAAGCCATTGATTAATACTATATCACTGTAATGAATTTCAGTAACAAATATTTATATCTAAGGGTGGTAGGGAGGATTGTTGTCCTCGGAGTTTCAAGTGGGTGCTTGAACACAAGGAGTCGTAGCTTCCATCTAGTGGAAGTCAGAGAAACCAGGGTGGTAAGGTGGTGCAAGGGAGAAACATTTTTCTCTGTTACACAACAACGTTCCTGTGTGACTGGAAGTTGGTGCTTCCATCCAGTTGGTGGTGGAACACTCAGGGAGTTGTTTCTTCCTTCTAGTGGGTGCTAGAGAAACCAGAGAGTTGGTGCTCTTAGCAAGTTGCAACTTGTAAAACAGAGGTGGTAGCCTCACAAAGAGTGGGTGCTCATAAGAATGATAATGTACAGAATATAAAGACC
Source organism: Picea sitchensis (assembly GCA_010110895.2). Taxonomy (NCBI): domain Eukaryota; kingdom Viridiplantae; phylum Streptophyta; class Pinopsida; order Pinales; family Pinaceae; genus Picea; species Picea sitchensis. The sequence goes on along the minus strand of SNQJ01S0178719.1, from coordinate 10,141 downwards.
ACTTATCATATTAAGAAGAAGAGGTTTTCTCCCTTTATGGGTTTCCTCAGGAATATATGTCTTTTTATACTTCATGTGT
>SNQJ01S0178718.1:8628-19636 GCA_010110895.2 Picea sitchensis | reverse complement strand
CATCGTGGTGGGCGACTAACGGAGTGGTGGTCCAATACCATTAGTGGTATCATAGGTTGGGTAAGAAATTTTGGAAACTTACAAAGACCTCTGAAATGAATGTGGAGCCTCCATGTGTACCCTCGATGGTATGGTGTATTCGTAGGGTTTGAATTTCCGTTAACACCTGGTTACTTTAACCTTCAAAAACCATCCTCGACCATTGATCAACCTCAACTCTCGACCATTAGATCGAGGGTGCAGATAGGAAGCATGTAGAAAGTAATGGTGGGGGATGGGATCCGTCAGTGACATGGGACACTACAGTGGTTCCATGTGACATCTACTATGTGTGGGTCTCATATTTATTAATATTCTATTTTAATTATATATATTAAGTTGTAATGAAGAAGAAGAAAGGCAAAGATAAAGGTAAGGCAAGAGAGAGAGAAGGGAGGATGAAATGAGGATGATGAGGAAGAATGAGGTGGTTAAAGGGGCGACATGACATTCCCTCAGGATTCCATGTGGATCTATGGTGCCACATCAGGATCCATGTCAACAGATGCCACATTTGTAAAGAGTTTCCAATTAAAAACAATTGGAGCCATTTTCTTATTTTGCCCATAACTGGAGCAAAATAAGTCAGATTGAGATGAAACTTATGGGTTTTGTTCATAGTAAGGAGGGATACAAAAGTTCCAAAGAGGGACATTGGCCATTTCTACTTGAATTTTCCATAAAATTCAAAATAGTGGTTTTTAAAGATCTAGGTCCAAATCAGTGACAGAGATCCAGATTAAGATAAAATTCTTGGAGAGAGTCCAAAAAGCATACATGGAAATCAACCATGAAGGAATTGAATAAAATATAAGGGTTTTCGATAGAGGATGTTGAAATAGGTCAAAATCCACTATTCCAGACCATGTTTTGGGGATTTTGGGGATTTTGGGGATTTTCAGAGGAAGAAAAGTGACCCTAGATCACAAATATGGAAAATTGTATTTACTCAACATTGTATATAATCATCAAGATAGACAACTTTGGTTTGCTGAATTATTTTCCAAAAGTGCATAGATTGGGTGAAAATGGATTTTTTAGGAAGCCATAACGTTCATCTTAGGGCATTAGAATAATCATTGGAAAGGTGATACAGAGCATAATAACTTGGAATTATTAGAATTTGGAGAATTCTACTAGAATTCTTCATGAATTGAGTGGGAAAATGACCAGTAGCATTAATTAACAAAATTTTATAATATGTATAATTCAAAGAAAAAAAAAATGGTTTCTTGCACATTTTGCAAAATTAGAGGTATAAGCATACTAGTGCAAGCCCGCGATTGCATATAAAAGTCATGGAGGATACACAAAGAGCCTTTAATCATGAGAGAGAAGACAAAGGTAAAAATATCAGTCTGGGTAATGATGAGACATAATCTAATGGACATAGGAATAGAGTGAAACCAGTAGATTTGGTAGAGACTATGAGAAGTTTCATAACGGAAGCGTAGAGTTACAGAGCTGAAAATGAGAAGATGATGAGAGAACAAAATCAAATAAATGCTCAAATTATAAAAATCCTAAATTAGTTAGAGATACAAGGAAAGAATGGATCAGTCTCAAGACATGAGGAAGAAGGTATACATAATGAAAGAAGAGATAACTACAGAAGAGCCAGTGACTTAATAAGGGATAGCATAATCCATAGAAATCACTCATCTAGGAAGTTTTATGGATATAAAGATTCAAAAAGCAGTCTAGAAGTGACTCATGTTAAGAAGACATGAGATGGACAGTTTGTAAGGAGAGTTGAGGAAGCTTAAGCCATCATCCTTTGATCATGAAAGAGAAAGGGAAGATGATGTTGAATCCCAGTTTCTTGGAATCGGGAAGTATTTTCAGTTGCATAGCTACTCATCTAATCTAGAAGCCAGAATTTTCACGTAACATTTGCATGGAAAATGTGTTATGTGGTGGTATTAGTTGAAGCAAGTTGAGCACATTAATGAGAGTAGGATCACTTGGAAGTAGTTCAATAAATATTTCAATAAGGAGTATCTTTCATAGCACTACTATGACAAGAAGATGTAATATTTATTTGAACTCAGGTTGGGGAAAATGACCATGGGAGAATATAAAATTAATTTCATGGGTTTGTTGAAGTATGTGGGGTTTATCAATGATGAAAAGGTGAAGATACAAAGGTTTCTGAGTGGGCTACCATATTTCTATAAAGATAATATTCAATATGATGAACCTAGAACTTTGACAAAGACAATTAGAAATGACAAGTACCTGTATGAGCAAGGAAAGGGTAGAGAATCTTTGCAGAAATATTGGAAGGATAAGAAGAAGGATAAATCTGATCATAGGAGGAAGGGATTCAAACCTCCTTTTAATAGAAACAGTCCTAATGCAAATCAGCAAGATCATCCCACTAAGAATGAATCCAAGAGAGAAGACTCCTTGAGAAAAAGGGGAATACCACCAATCAAATGTTGGGGATGCAAAGAAGATCACATGTACAAGGATTTCCCTCATACATAAGACAAGATAATAACATTGCACAACATCCAAGAGGCTACTATAGTAGAATACATGGGCAGAAATATTGCAAGAATATATGTATCCTTGGAAGATCGAAAAGAAAAACACCAATCCCATATGATTGAGGTGGAAGGTAAGATCAATAATCATTTTGTTTCTATTTGAAGTGATTCATGAGCAAGCCATAATTACATTGATCCTAAAGTAGTGTATAGATTTTATTTCAAGAATAAATCTTGAAATTCACGTTTGGTTCAGCTAGCCACTGGAACCAAAAGAAGGATCAATGAGACTGTCAAAGGTTGTCCAACAAATCTAAATGGAATAAATGCTAATGTTTATATGAATATTGTACCATTAGGATCTTATGATATCTTAATTGGAATGGATTGGTTGGACAAGAATCATGTTTTCCTAAACTGTCATAAAAGACATTTACATGTCTTGATGAAGAAGGAAAATAGAGCATTGCGAAAGGAATTACAAGACCCATTTCTATAAGGGATATTTCAATGATACAACTGAAGATATTTTTCCAGAAAGGATGTCAATTGTATGAAACTCAAGTGGAGAAGACAGAAAAGACTAAAGGTTCAAATCTTGAATATGTTTTAGTATTATAAGAATTTGAATATGTATTCCAAGAAATACCAGGATTACCACTAAAAAGGGATATATATTTCTCTATTGATTTAGTACCAGGAGATGCCCCATTGTCAAAGACACCTTACAGAATGAGTACACCATAATTGAAAGAACTGTAAATAAAACTAGAATAATTGTTGGATAAAGGGTACATACACCCAACTGTTTCACTTTGCATAGAACCAGTACTCTTTGTTAAAAAGAAGGATGGAATGTTGAGGTTGTGTATTGACTTTAGACAATTGAATAAATCCACTATAAAAAACAAATACCCTCTACCCAAAATTGATGACCTCTTTGATCACCTAAGAGGAGCAAAGATATTTTCAAAGATAGAATTGAGATCAGGATATCACTAGGTGAGAATCAAGGAAGAATACATCGGTAAGATAGATTTTAGAACCAAGTATGGGCATTATGAATTTGTAGTGGTGTCATTTGGACTGACCAATGCACCAGTTGTCTTTATGTTCTTAATGAATGGCATCTTCAAAAATTGTTTGGATAAGTTTGTCAGTGTGTTCTTGGATGACATACTTATCTACTCTCTAAGTCCAAGGAAGAGCATGAACATCACTTGATTTTGGTGTTGCAATTACTAAGGGAACATCAGTTGTATGTCAAACTATAAAGTGTTCTTTTTACCAAGAACATATCCATAATTTGGGGCACATTATTTCAGAGGAAGGTATAGTAGTAGACCCAAACAAGATTGAATCCAATAGAGTATGGCCAACACCAAGGAATGTTTCATAAGTTATATATTTCATGGGATTATCTAGATACTACAGAAGATTTATAACAGGTTTATCTAAAATTGTTCATCCCATCACTTCTTTACAAAAGAAGGGAATTAAATTTGAATGGATTGAAGAATGTGAAGAAAATTTTAACTTCTTGAATGAGTTACTTACTAGTGCACTTATTTTGAATATTTCTAACCCAAATGAGAATTTTGTGATATGCATAGATGCATGCAAAGAAGTATTTGGTGGAGTCCTCACTCAAAATGGACATGTAATTAGTTAGGAGTCCAAAAAGATTAAATAACATGAGAGGAATTATTCCACACATGATTTGGAGTTTGTTGCCATCGTTCATGCATTGAAGATGTGGAGGCATTATCTCATGGGAAATAAATTTGAATTAAGGATAGACCATAGTGGTCTAAAATATATTTTTAAACAACCAACTTTGAATGCCAAGAAAACCAGATGGTTGGAACTTTTAAGTGAGTATGAATTTGACATCAAGAATATTAAAGGAAAAGAAAATAAAGTTGCCAATGCACTCAATAGAAGAATACATCTTGTGCCTGCTACAGCCATTAGTATGCATAGTTCACATTTGAAGAGCATAATTTTAGGTGTTGTTGTTATAGACCATCATTACCTATAGACAAAATAAGGCTTACGGCAAGAAAATGTACAACAGAAATTTAAAGAGAATGAGATGAAGGAACATGGATCACTTATGCATAAAAATATAATTTATGTTCCTAATTTCGAAGAACTTAGGAATTTGGTATTAAAAGAAATGCATAATGTTCCATATGTCGGACATCCAAGTTACTAGAAAACAATTGCAGTAATAAGGAGCCAATACTATTTCCCAGGAATGAAGAAGGATTTTGTTTATTACATTACCAAATATATGGAATGTTAGATAGTGAAAGCTGAACAAAGAAACCCAACCGGTTTTCTATATCCATTGCCAATTCTAGAGATGAAATGGGAAGTGGTAACAATTTATTTTATTACTAAATTTCCCAAGAAAACAAGGCAACATGATTCAATAATGGTAGTGGTAGATAAATTTTCCAAGGATACTCATTTTGTTCCAACGAATATGACTCGTACAATAGCTAACATTGTAGAAATTTACATGAGGGAAATTGTTAGGTTGCATGGAATACCTAAGGAAATTGTTTCAGATAGAGATACAAAGTTTACTTCAAACTTTTGGAAAGAATTACTTAACAAAGTTTACTTAAAACTTTTGGAAAGAATTATTTAAAGGATTTGGTACAAATATGAATTTTAGCACAACATACCATCCACAATCAGATGGGCAGACAAAGAGATCCAACCAAGTGATTGAAGACATGTTGATAATGTATGTGATGGATAAGCCATCTAAGTGGGAAGATTACTTGCATTTGGTTGAGTTTGCCTATAATAATGGGTATCAAGATTCATTAAAGATGAGCCCAATTGAAGCTTTGTATGGTATAAAATGCAATACTCCAGTAAGTTGGGACAACCCAACATATAGAGTAGTATGTGGGACATAATTGCTCAAGCATATGGAAGACCAGGTGGTTAAAATTAAGTGGAATTTGAAGGTAGGACAAGATAAACATAAGATTTATGTAGATAAGTGCAGGGCAAATAGAGAATTTAAAGTGGGAGAGCATGTTCTTTTGAAAGTGAAGACCAAGAATAGCTCATTAAAGTTGGGCAGTTGTACAAAGCTAGTAGCCAAATTTTGTGGTCCATTTGAGATATTGGAAAAAATAAGACTAGTTGCATACATGCTTACATTGTCTACTTCCATGAATGTGTATAATTTATTTCATGTCTCTTTGCTGAAAAAGTATGTACATGATTCTAACCATGTTATTGGTTGGAATTTGATTCAGGTGGAGCCATAAGGATACTTCCAGGTCTATTCGATGCACATATTGGATAGGAAGGTCAAAGTGCTCTGGAATCGAGTCATAGGATTGGTAAAGGTTCATTGGACCTATTATGGTCATGAAGATGCTACTTGTGAGAATGAAGATGACATGCAAGCAACGTAACCAAGAATTTTTGAAGACTTTTGAAATTTTGATTTATGTTTTGTATATGCATTGAGGACAATGTCAAAATAAGGGGGAGGGGAATGTAATACACTGGATTTGAGTCCCCAAATTAATAATATATTTTGTACATATGAAACTTAGGCTACTGAGACAGTATGTTTAGGTCGGAGTGCCTATAAAGATGAAAGGTTGGAATGATTAGAAATGTAATGCTTTGAATATATTAATAAAATACATCGTTGGCTACAAGATGTACAAGGACATAGATAGGGGACTATGATTCCACGAGAGAGGAGGGGATAAAGGGGATAAGTCTTTTTATTATATTTTATTTACCCATCTTGATTTTAGTGGTGAAAAGTGGTTACATGAGCTTCTTGGGGGGGGATTCCATGTGGTGATTTATTGCATGTAATTATATAAACTCTAATTTTGGGATATTTGGGGGTTATTCAATCATTTGTTCATTCTCCATTCATTATTCATTGTTCAATGTTCTTCATTCATTGTTAATTAATCACTCATTAAATCTTTCTCATTCATGTTCTCTTGGTATGGGCATGGTGTAACGACCCCTTCGTTATGAATATAAGTGAAGCAGAAGGTGCAATTTTTTTTTTAAAACAGGACGACAACAACAATTATAGCTAAACAACACATCTGACGGTGAGCACCACGCCCACAGAATAGGTAACAGACCACTATGACTCCACGCACTAGCACAAGAGAAACTGGGTGAAACATGCGTAAAACAACAACGAGAAACGACTACCCGCCCGACACCAATATGACCGCACCTACAAGCTAAGGGACAACATCCCCATCTCGACACAACGGCCTCGATGGCTAGATAACTAGAACCTCCATGGCGCGCAGCCAAATACATGAATGTGTTCATCCCAAGCACTAATAGAAAACTTACAACGACCCATGACACCCACACGGAAAGCATAGACCCCGACCGAGTTATCCTTTGCCTCCTTCCCTTAGGGTGTGCAATGATCCCCACATCATGAATCATGTCGTCCCCAGGTGATAGGCACAACTATAACCCTGGTGCTACACAACCTACCTGGACCAAGGACTCTATATGAATCCAACTCGCTAGGAGCCGAGCTACTGACAAGAGGACTACTCCCACACCCCAATAAACAAATCGACAAGACGCAAGATGACGATAATCAAAAGGAAAAGATCATGCTAATACCTGACTCTGCCAAAAACCCATCCATTAACTGATAAGAAAGATGTCTAAGTGTGAAGGTTGAATTGTTACCAAGCTACTAAGGTCATAAATGTTATCATAATGCGCACTAAGAAGAGCACTTAAACAAATCAATACGCTTATCAACAATTATAAACTGTCCATTAAAATAAGTGAACTACTTAACATTTTAAAGGTGCTCCACGTTGCTTATAAAATAATCGACATTGTTGTCTAAAATAACCAGTCTATGTTTTAACAAGTCTAAAATAATTAGTCAACCATAGTGTGTACTAGCATTACTATCGATATTGTGTAATAGCATTATTGACAACAATAAATTAAATGTTACAGCCTATATTTTAAATGTTACAATCTATGTTACATAAGTCGATATTTTAACAATATTAACAATATTAAATTACTATCCATGACATTAGCTTTGCTATCCTACTAAAGGAATTAACAACGTAAATGGAATGACCATGAATATCACTACAATTCTCTGCCTAAATAAAGAGTTAATCATATTTATAACTAGCGTGTATGTAGTTGTCACATCATCGCTAATTAGCAATATAAATGAATGACAAGGAAAATAATTGTAGTTGTTGTCTCAAAACAGAGTTAGCCCAAATAAATAGTTGGCATGCAATTCGCCATCATAAAAATACTATTGTTGCATATCATTGCCTAATAAAATATTAATTCTATTTTCAATCGAACGCAGAGGCAATTGGTTGGTTGTCTAACATAATGTAAAGCAGTCTATTAAAAGCTAAAGCATCTACTGATGAATCTATTGATATTATCATGACCATTATGTTGATAAGTTGGGTAATTATGGGTAAAACGCCCAGAATTCGTGGAGTAAATTCGGTGTAGTATGTCCACAAATCGTGGGTATGCACGCATTCCACACCAACAATAAATTCTCCTTCGCTTCAGGTTAAAACGCGATATTATTACAATTTAAATTAATGTTGCTACAATTTTAAAATTTCCACATAGAAATTTTCCCTACCCAATAACTACTGCGTAATAATCTAGTAGTCGGCACATAAAAATCGTAGTCAGGTTATGGAAATCGCAGCACCTGTGCATGCATACAAAACGCATCCAAATACGATTGCATACATAAACAAGGAATGAGACATCCCAATAAATAAAATCGCAGTCGGGTTAATGAAATAGAGGCACCTGTGCATGCAAACAAAACGCATCCAAATACAAATCGCATACATGAACAAGGAATGAAAACATCCCACTAAAAGAAAATCACAGTCATGTTGCCATCCCAACGCTAGGAATTATCTTAACGCAGAGTGTAAAATGAATTCAAGGGAGATAATATATCAGACCAATGAATTAGCTACTTGGTGAAATCGTTGTGTCAAGCATTCAAGGGGGAATAAAAATGATGTCTGAGGATTCAATCACAGTCACAAGTAGGTAATTAAAACGTTGTTTGAAGCTTCAATGTCGTCACACAATAAAAACCGTTGCAATTTAAGATCACTATATGTAAAAATTCTGAGTAGATAAAATTTTGAGTTAAGTACAAATCGTTGGGTAAAAGAAATGGGATCGCGGGTACAAGAAGGGGGCTATAACGGCAGACGCACAAAGAAAAATCAGAGCCAAATGCTAAACAAAAATTGCAGTCAATGTTATTTCCCATCGCCATGGGTATTCTCATTATAAATCCATTAGGTACAATGATAACGGTTTAAGGGTTGTTGATAACGTTATCAATGGAAAATTGATAACGCCACCATAAAATAAATAGCAGATATACTCAATCAATAACGCAGAAAAATAAAAATTGATAACGTTATCATAAATTAAAATGCAGATATAATAAAGAGATATCGCAGAAAAATAAAAAATGACAATGTTATCATAATGAAACACATTTGTCGTCTAGAGTGGTAAGTTCGCAGTCTAAAGCATGGAAAAGTCGCAGTCCAATAAGACTGTAAATCGTTCACTGTAAAAGGGTAAATTGTGGTCAAGTAGAAGATAAGTTGTTGTTGGTAAAATGGTAAAACGCAGAGTTAAAGAAGAACTCAGAGGGTATTACGCGGTTCGTGGAAGGAAAGGATAAACAATCGTAGAAGTACTCATTCGCAAAAGGTGAAAGGCAAATCATCAACCAGGTACAATCAATAGAGGTATTCAACTAGGAAAACATCCTTCGCTCATCATCCACACACAGAAAAGAAGGGCATTAGAATCTATAGGTCGCTATGTACCGAAGTGATGATCGTTGATTCGGCTCTTGGCCGACTGCTCATGCATGGACTGATGAACTGGGGATGAGGACGAAATAAAAATCACAACTCTTCACAACAATTAATAAAACCAATAGGACAGTCACAACATTTGGGGGTCGAATGCCAAGGGAACCAAATCAAGCAGCGAACTTAAGGCTATGGGGGGGATTTAAGTTCTCAATTAAAATGCTAAGTTAACATCTTCTTTACACAGTCAAAAGTACAGAAATGAAAGTGTAAGGTAAATAATAATCTACCATGCAGAATAAAATCAAGCGTATCGTAGCCCGAGTTGACCGCTCTGAGTCTTTGTCCCGCGCACTCCGTGTAGCTCCTGTTTTCCGACCAATGAGACTTCACCGGTACCTCCCAACCAACGCTAGGGGTACTCTTCTTCCCCCTTATCCCCCTGAGCCACAAAGGGGCCACACACACTAAACTAGAGAACAGCTAGCTCCTAGCTCACCTCGCAAGGTTGAGCTACCACTCCTCACTGAGCTGGGTATCCCAACTCCCACAAGATAAGTCATTAAAGTCTAAAATTATACAATGTAATGTTACGCATCCAAAGAGATCCATCATCCTCCTCCACCCTCCTTTATATAGAGTTTCTAAGTCATTTCCTTTCCCAAATTCCCATTTAATATATTGTTCAATAATTTAATTCAGAAAAATCCTCCCCGTACATGTTTCACCCATCCCCTTCGTTGCACCAGAAATTAATTTCATTAATTATTTAATTACTCATATTTCCCTCACCCACCTAAAAGCATTCCTAGAATCACTCCTAGGTGTCCCCATATTCTCTTACACATTTTAATGACTTACCCCCTTACTAATTTACTAGTAGAGTTCAATTTAGAAAGTTCTTAAATGCAATATACCTTACTAAGTTAGTCATTCTGCTTTTTCCTTATGTTTCCCCCTTTTTCCTTTAGTTTCCTAATTCTTTTAAATTTCCCTCTTTCCCTTTTTATCTAAAACTCAAATTAGTAAGTGTAGACTTTACCCTTTTTCATTTTAGTAAAAATTTTAATTAGCACATGTGACAAACAATTATTCCCCCCTTTTAAAATTTAATCCTCCAAAGTAATTTGATATATATATATAAATTAATTGAATTGCTTACCCCCTTCTCGTCACATGTTTAATGATGATTATTAGTATTATTATTATCATTATTATTTATTTTTATTTTTTTACACAAGTATCACTCAGACTTAGATTTTATTTTCTGAGGTTGGGCGACATTTTATTAGGGAATTTGTTTTTAAATATTTCTTATCACAATATTCGTTCTAAGGCCATCTAGGTTTATTCACTTATTAGTTAACAATGTGACGTGCCCTTCAGGATGCACCAGGTTCTCCAAGGGTGCCACTCGCCTCATTTTGTTTCCCTTGCATGACGTTCCCTTCAGGTCGCACTACGTGCTCCAAGGGTGCCACTCGACTCATTCTATTTTTCTTGTGCGGCGTGCCCTTCAAGATGCACTCTGTGCTCCAAGGGTGCCACTCGCCTCTTGACTAACTTGGTAGACAAAAAAAA
>SNQJ01S0178717.1:0-19636 GCA_010110895.2 Picea sitchensis | reverse complement strand
GGGAGCTAAAATCTCTCCTAGGTTCATGGGACCTTTCGAGATTGTGGAGAGAAAAGGGCCCGTGGCCTATCGACTAGCCTTGCCTGATTCTTTGAGGCCTATGCACGATGTTTTTCATGTATCTATTTTGAGACATTACATTAGTGATCCTACACATGTGATTGACCTAGGTTCCTTGCAGGTATCAGATGAGGGAGAACTCATTACTGAGCCGGTCCGCATTTTAGATCATCGCGTTCGACAGTTATGACATCAAACGGTAGATCAGGTCAAGGTCCAGTGGGACAATTATAGTCCGCACTTGATGACCTAGGAGGACGCATATGATATGCACCAGCAGTTTCCATTTTTGTTTGATAGATAGACTTATGATACTTTGATACACTTATTTCAGAATTTATACTATGAAACTTCGGGACGAATTTTATACCAAGAAGGGGTGTATGTAACATCCCGCTCGGGCTCTGAGAAAACTTATTCTTTGAGGACACTTGCTCGCAAGTGATCCATACTATTATGATATTAAAACATTTGTCCTTGATTATGATGCGTTATGGTAGATGGCATGATGTTTTACTACATTGACCTAAACAGGTGCTATTGACTCAATTTTACTGAGTGTGCAGGGTTTTGGACCTTGAGGATGCAGAGGCATCGACGAAATCCCTTGGACTTTGGATCGAGTCAGGGAGTGTGCTATTGGGGTTTGATTGTTTTACTATGATTTTAGTACATTTGATTTGATGATATGATGTGGACATGTTCTGACATGATTGTTGATGATGCAAGCTGATGATAGCTTGCCGACCAGACTCACATATGGAGTAAAGGGGCCACACATGACTACCAGAGAGGTTGAGGGAGAGGTGTGGATAGCAGCCCTGCCACAGCCTACTAGCACTCGCACCGTGGCTCGAACTGTAGGTTAACGATTACCTAGTTCGATAGGACCCACGATGCCACGAGGGAAGACTGTGATAGTCGCTCATGATGATTCTAAGGGGTGCGCAATAAGGTGGGGGCCTTATTCCTTAGAAGCCCTTAGTCTCCAACAAGTTCACCTGGCGAAGTGTTGACTCCAGGGGTTATTGATGTCTACCAATCATTCAAGAAGCAAGCAGAAACCTTGGAGCATGTGGTGCATCCTAAAGGGCACATCGCGCAAAAGAAACAAAAGGGCGAGTGGCACCCTTGGAGCACGTGGTGCATCCTGAAGGGCACGTCGCGCAAAAGAAATAAAAGAGGCGAGTGGCACCCTTGGAGCACGTAGTGAATCCTGAAGGGAACGTCGCATTGATGAGGATAAAGGAAGGAACCTAGATGGCCCTAAGACAGACAACACNTTTTAAAACAACTTCCCTAATTAAATGTCGCCTAGTTCAGAATCTAAGTCCTAAGTCTGAAACTTTGCTTGGGGTAAAATTTTGTCTACCCTTGAGAAAACATCTCTAAAAATTAAAATAGTAAAATTTAAAATAAAAAACCTTTAAGAAATAATTTTGGTCTTCATAAATTTTCGTGGTAAATGAAGAGAGTAAGAAATTAATTAAAAGACTATGGGTATAAAATATAAAGAAGAATTTAATTATTTTTAATTTTTGTTAGTTTAAAAAGATGTTGAATTAATAATAAAAGGGAAAAAGGGGTTAAATTGCAACTGTCGTTTTTAGCTCTAATAAAAAGAGGAAAGAGGGAAATTATAACATTTAGGAAACTAGGGAATGGAGGTAACTTAAAAAAGGGAAAGAGGGGAGCTTATGGTAAAAAGCAAGGTCAACTTAGTAAAGAATCTACAATTAAGAACCTTCTAAATTGAACTAGATTAGCAACTTCATTTTAGAGAAAGTATTTAAAACCTGTAACAGAATCTAGGGACACCTAGGAGTAAAAATAGGAGTAACTCTAGGTGGGTGAGGGAAATAAGACAATTTAATAAATTAAGGAATTTAGTTAATGGAGAAACGTGGGGGATGGATGACACTTGTATGAAGGAGAGTATTTAGAAGATTTTTATTAAAACTTAAATTAAATGAGATTTAGGGAAAGATGGAAGTTCTAAAACTCTATAAAAGAAAGGGAAGAAAAGGAATAAGGGGGATCGGTTGTTAGCGTAACGTTACACTGCCGAATTTGTGACTTAACTGATTACTTGTGGGCAGTTGGGATTTCCCAGCTCGGATAGGAGTGGTATCTTAGCCTTGCAAGGCGAGCTGGGAGCTAGACATAACATATGGATAGTGTGTGGCCCCTTTGTGGCTCAGGGGTCTAAGGGAGAAGCAGAGTACCCCTAGTGTTGGTTGGGAGGTACCAGTGAGGTCTCAATGGTCGGTGAGTGGAAGAGGCACGGAGCGTGCAAAAAACACTCGGAGCAAGCGAACAAACAATGGTACACATTTCTATTGATTGATAGAATAATTATAGGATGTATGTTTTAGATCTTCCGGTGTATTGAGTAGGAAACTGTTGGTGTAGTTTTAGGACTGAAATTTTTATAACCTGACTAATTGATTGGTTGATTGATCTCCTTGCGGTGTTGACTGTAACCCTTGTGTTTCTCTTACCATGCTTATGCTCCTCTCACCATTCTCTTCAATTTACATTTTCGACTGTGTCTTATGTATGCAAGGATAATTTAACTCTGTATTGATGATTTCTGACAAATTATAAGTTTACGCTGATACATTCCTGGAAAATTAAAATGTGATTATTTTTACTCCTGGCCTGTAATCTCATCCTTCAAATCGGTATTACTTTATAGGTGAAATCTAGTGTGCCTTGAAAACAAATGATGGCAGCCATTCCCTTCCAGTGCTCGGCATCCCTTTTAAATTTCGTTGGCTGAATTAACTAGCGAGTTACCTTTGGGTTCTTCACTCCCTGATTGATTTGACTTCCCTGACTGTGTTTTTATTGCTGTCAGGGATATTATATTTTAGTGACAATCTATATGCTATATTTTTTTTTCAATGGCGAATCTATATTTTATATTTCACTTGAATTCATAATTTTACTGCAAATGACAAGTCTTTTCTCCTGTATGTTGGCGAGTACATTTAACCCTGGCACTCAACAATGACTCATTTAGAACTGCAATCTTTCTCTCCTCGTAGGTTCCCTTGACGATGAACTAACTCAACGCCTTTATTATGGTTGTAATCTCAACATTCTTGATACCTTGGAAGAGTTGACACTGTACTTGAGGCTTCTTTTTCCTAAATTTCAGTGTTAGGGTTATCTTGGGTTATGGGACAGTCACAACGATGATAGGCATAATTTACGCCCCGCAGAATAGTTATGGTCACTCCTTAAATTGTGCTTTAGAACTCGGCCTTGAACGGGATAGAGTATCGTTAGACCAGTGCATTGTAATTAATTTCATTTTAGCGTGTTACCCTTTGAAGGCAGTGGCGTGTTGTTGTGATGCGGTGGAGACTGTGGCTGAGAAATACCTATGCTCATAAACAAACATCGACGAGGTTGAGCTCTCGATGGAGTCTTGTCCTCTGAGCAAGAACATTTTCTTCTAGAATTCAGAGGGAAATTGCTTTGTGGTTAAGTACCTTCCACTGACTCGCCAACTCTTGCCTCAAGCTAGCCTTCAAAAAAAAAAAAAAAACCTGTGTTTACCAAAACTCAAAATACAAATGCATGTGCAGAAGGTAACAATCAGTTCAGGTCCGCCCATTCAATGGTGTTAAAAAACAATGAGTTACTTGCCCCTGGGAATTAGGGTGTGCCAGATACCTTAGTACGATAAGGAAACTACCTTATTCCCCTGCTTTAGTCTCCTCATATGTTTGAATAGAAATGTATGGACTCCCTACGCAACGTCAAGCTTTGTGTTTACTCTCTATTGTTTTCAAATTTTCGTTATCTTAGACTGATGACTATGGAGTCCGTAGTGTTTACATTGTTGACTCTGATCGTTGCTGTTAGTTCTCATTTCACCCTGTGATCTACATTTAGAATCTCTTCTAAGTGCTTTCCGATTAGCTAATGTTTTATGACCGTGCTCATCTAAACCTATTCCTCGTATCCATACTATCATCAGATAATTTAGATTCTTTTGTTTTTGTTTTTTTTCCTTTTTCTTTCTTGGAAAACGTGACCTGGTATTGGCCTTTTCTACTCTACTGTCAGCACCTTTACTGCCACCTTACTAATGGATAACAACAACCTTCCACCTATTCTATTTACCCGGTAGCATTATCCTTAATGCCCTTTAGATGCCTTCTAATTTAAATGCCACGTCTTTGCCTTATTCTGTTACCTAGTTACTGGATCTTAAAATGCTTGTTTCTTCGCCTTTTTATTATTTTAATGGTAGTTGGTAAATGTCTAACGACTGTGATTTAATGGTTAATTCATAACTAGACAATCCCGTCAGCTTAATGACTGATTATTGAATAAATGGCCTTAAAGTATGGACAGTATATTATCCTAGTAATTGTTTAATGGAGTAATCTAGAGTTAAATATACTTTTGGTTCTCATTTTATTGAGAAGTTTTAAAATGGAAATGTTGTTATGTAAAGCTATTATGGTTGCTTTTATATTTTTTACTATGGTTGATTTTATATTTTTATATGGTTGCTATATAAAGCTATTATGGTTGCTTTTGTTATGAATGAAATAGTTCATTTTTTTTCTTTCCATAAAATCTAGGTATTTTATATATTCTATTGAATGTGATTGGTCTTGTAACAGATGTTTAATTTGGAGATAAAAGTGCTTCTTAAAGATCTTCTAAATTATTGCCCTCATTTTTAAGTTAATGTTTAGTGTTAATTTTAATGATTGCGTTAAATGATTTTAGAATATGGAGTTAATTTGATTTAGGATTATAGATTAATTGTTGGTTATTGCGTTAAAGGATAAATTATAACTATTCATTATTTTTACGATTGTCACTAATGATTAATTATATTGCTAAATGTTAATCTAGTCAAAGATCAGACTTGCACAATAAGGTCCTTTAGATGTTGAATTAGAGGGTACCTTGATGACAAATTTGATCTAAAGTTGACCAATGGAATGGCCTTAAGACTAGTGCAGATTGTACCTTATCATCTTAATGCATTTAGACGCGCTAAGTTGGGCTCATATTAGATGATTAGTATAGGTTGTAAGTATGACTAGCCAACCTTGACGATGGATCAGGGTATAGGCAAAGTCGTTTTCAGCCTGCGCTTCCCGTTGAGGGAGTTGTAGTCCCTTTTTATTTAGTGTTGTACTTGGTTGTAACGTTAGTGTGCTTGGTCTACTTGTGTCGGGCAGGATATAGACACCTCCATGTTCCCTAGAATAGTCGCCAACCCTAAGACCTTAAATGGTTAAAATCGATGAGAACCTGGGCTTGAGCGTTGCTTATGTGTCTTAGAGGTCCTAACCATTGTAGGGTAGAATGGGAGGGTAGTCAGTATTATTATTGTCGGTTGATTGTCACTCATTGCTTGCATAGGTTTATGTGTGTCTTAGATCTTTATGTTGTCATCGCATTGCATGCGTCATGTTCATCATCGTAAGGCAACGCATAATCGAATGTAGTTTTTATCCTTGTACACACGCGCACACACAAAAAAAATAAAAATTGCACTTGTTATAAGAGGTTTGTCGTCGTAACGAGGAGGTTCGTTACATAATTCAATATTTTAATAAGGTAAATCCAATACTATACAATAAGACATAGCTATATAGATTATTTCTTTCATATATCATCCATTCAAAATTTGATAGCATGAAAGGTAAAAAATTGAAGATACATATCTGAACCAAATATGCTAGGAAAAAAATGGAACAACCACATTCCACCAAACCATAGATCCAGATCAACCACAATTACTTATCTTGATCACCCCCTAGCATGACCATGACTCCATAAGGGAAAAATGAGTATCACTCTTTAGCCATTGTCTCTCTGAACAATTAAAAAAATCATTTTCCTAAAACTAGATGTGTTCATAACAACAAATAATTATTTTCCCCAACCTACTAAGTAGTGTCCTGCCTCCCACATATGTTGTATATATATCAATTCCTAGGACTTTGCATTCCTTTCCCTCCTTGGGAAATTCATAGATTTCCAAATCCCTGATTTTTAGGGGTCGCCAGTGATAGAACTCAACTTCTAACACTTGTAAAAATCAACTCTGAGTTAACTCAAACATGTTCCCCATTGATGGAGTCATAGTCAACTATTTTTAACCTGGTTTTTCCATCTGTTCTCTAGCATTAAATTTATTTAAAAAATTTGTCCCATACATGTTTCCATAAAAGGAGGATAGTTGGCAAGTCAAACTTTTTTCCAACAATCATAAAATAATAATTACATACTTCCATAACGTAAATTTTGAAATTCCCAAAACAGAAATTTATTTTTAAAATAACAACTTTGAAATAATTTATTTTTTGAATAATTCGAGGATATCAAAAAATACTCTCGGCAATTAGACACTGTAAAAAATACTTACTGTAATCACTTCTCTCTATAAGAAATACTTACTGTAATTACTTCTCTATAAATACTCATTGCAAGTGCTGATGTGTAATTGCTTCTTGATTATTATTCTCTGTATAAATACTTATTGTGAGTGCTCCTCTATAATTGTTCTCTGTAATTATTCTGGATAATTATCCTCTGTAATTTATCCATTTTGATACAATGTAGTAAAAAATTCCTTTTTACATCAGAATGGTTAAACTTCGCCGTAACCTCTCTGTATTTTCAATAATTCACTGAAACCTATAATGGATTTATATATAACAATATAGGGGTGAAATCATGAAGATGGGTAACACTTTTTCTTGTTTTATGAGAAAAAAATTTGTATTTTCACAAGTTCTTCAACTTCCGGCATACACAAGTATTTTTTTTATTTAGAATTTCACTTTACAGTAAAAACAAAACTTGTGAAGAATTTTGTTATCTTTCCAATGACTATTTTTCATATTTTTGTAATCAAGATTTGATATGTCAATTTGACAATTGTTTAATAGTATGTTCCTTAAACATGAAAGGAATGATAATGAGTTATTTTTTCCCACAACAATGTATCTATTATTAAACTTATGTTTTTAAAAAAAGAAATATACTGCAACAATCTACAAAGACTTTATTTTATTATGACTATAATTTTGAATCTAATGGATGAATATTATAATTTCTAGAATTTTTTTAAGTTGACCAGGCTAAAAACGTTGCATATTTTAATCACATGTTTTTCAACACCATGTATGTATCTTAATTTTTACTTAAAATTAAAATATAAATATACCCTTTTGAAAAGAACAATTTAAGGATTATGAATATAATTTTTTCTAAATTTTTCACTGTATATTTTTAGAGATACCGATATTTCATTTCACTGAATCATAATGTTTGCTGAAAATATTATGCAGTGATTTTAAAAAAAATAAAAATAAAATTAGATAAAAATAATGAAAATGAAAACAAATTATAGGAATTGAAAGTAGATTCAATTTTGGAAATGTTGGTGTCATTTTCGAAACCAAATTCTCAGTATTTGCAGGAGTCCGCAACCTCCGAAGTTTGGGTAAGCTTGGGGAAATTCTCTGGTTTCTGTTTTCAGACCCAATTTCATGTTTTCGACCGAAATAATCTTTCGGCTGAAACAATATTATTTCAGCTGAAAGAATAATTTCTAATGGAAACCATAAAAAATGAATGGTTTCCAAAGTTTTTGGCCGAAAAAAACCTTCTTTCGGCCAAAAGCGTGTTGAGCAAATTCTGTCGGTCGAAAAAAATGAAAAGACATGTCATATCATTTCATTTCGTGCCAAATCGTATAAATAAACTTTCAACTGAACACATTTAACACAATTGATCGGATGGAAGGATATATATGAGCTCAGGGATAGGGATTTCAAAGCATTTCTATTACTAATTGCAACTATATTATTTTCTTTCTTTATTTCTTCCCTTTATTCCATAGGGTTAATTGGAGGATCGATATCGATACATGATGGTTTTCTAGAGCACCTACACAAAGTTTTGAATCATCTTTTTTGTTTTTGTTGAATAAGGTAATTGATCTTTGTTCAAGTTTTTATTGGAATAACAATTTATATGTTGAAATATAAATGTTGAGTATTTTTTCAAGGTGAAGTCTTTGTTGAACATATATTTTACAGATAACTATAAAAGTCATGGGAAACAAAAGTTTGCGCAAGAGAAAATTTGATCGCACTCGAGATGATACTTGCCAAAACAAACAAAGGAAATAGCAATATAGGAGAAAGAAACGAGAATGTGCAAATATTGAAGAAATAAACGATGATAATGTAAATATAGATTTCCTGGTTAATAGATATTTTTTGGCTGAAGAAAGAAATGATGATAATGTAAATAGAAATTATGTAAAGATCAATAATTAGTTTTCTGGTTAATAGAAATTTACAAAACTCTTAAACTCTGTATCGACGATAAGATGAAATTACATATGAAATTTTTTTTTTATTTTCCTCCTGGGTCTTCTTTAATATTTACTGCGAAAATTGAATGTCCTTTAGATATTTATATATAGTATGTGCATAATCCAATCCATACACATATATGTTTATAGTTTTCTTTTTCATGATTTATGTCTCGTACTTTCACAGTTTAACTAATACTCAAATCTGACCATCTATATGTATGTATTCACATGGCTGGTAGAGGTTAAATAATCCTGAATGATTCTACTTTATTACCTTATAGGCATACCCCATGTACCTACTATATTTCAGCATATAGTAACTCTATTACTTTGTTTCAAAGTAAATATGTTCCTACAACAACTAACACAATAGCTTTATAAACTCGTTCATTGACAAATAGATCTGTTCCTACAATAGATAACACACAGTCATTTTTTATAAATTAATTCGTTAACAACATAAATCTGTTCCTAAAACATATAACACACAGTAGACTTATAAATTCATTCATGACAAAATACGTATGTTCATACAATAGATAACACACAATAGCTTTATAAATTTATTCAATAAAAAGATAGATTTGTTCCTACAACCGATAACACACATTAGATTTATAAATTCATTCATGCATGAGTAGTAGGACATTTATCTAGGAGTAGGAAAAATGCATACTACCAACTATCTAATAAAAAAATTCAACCAGACGAGAGTAGATGAACATATCTCAATAAGTGTTGAAATGACAAAGGGAACAACCAAGTTCCTCCCAACCATAGAACGGAACAACCAATCTACTTGCTTCGCTCACCCCCTAGCCTGACCATGAATCCATGAGGGTGAACTCCAGAAATCCTCGTCTACAATAGTCCTTCAGTTTTAGCAAACTTTTCCTTGCTTTACACTCAGAAAGAAGTGTTCGTAACAACAAGTGATAATTATTTCCCCCCCAACATACTAGGTAGCATCCTGCCTCCTCCCATATGCTATATATCACAAAAACAAATGTGCCTAGGTCTTTACCCCTTGGGAATTTTTTCATCTTTTCAAATCCATGATTTTCAGGGGCTGCTTATGGCCAAATTCTTGATTTTCCACATGTAACATTCAGCCCTGAGGTAGTTCCAACATGTTCCCCACTCATGGAGTCATGGTCAGTTGATTTCAACCTCGTTGTTCCATTTGTCCATCAACAATAAATATAAAAATTATTTGTCTCATACAAGTGTCATAGTCGAATAGTTAGTTTGGTCAAATCATCTCTTTGTCCAATAATCATAATCATCAATTACAATTAACTAAATTAAGAATTCAGAATTGCCATAAATGGAAATAATTTTCCAATTTCGAATTTACCAAAAACGAAAATTATTTCCTAAGCTATTTCAGACTTAAAAAATATTTATTTTTGGGGGATATTACATCCTTTCCCCCTTCAATAAAACACTGTCCTCGGTGTTTGTCCCTTTCTGGGAACAGTATTGAATCAAATTTCTGCAAATCTCCCTCCAAAGCCCAAGTGGCCTCCTCAAGACTAAGGTGCTTCCATTGCACTTTTACCTGGGCGACGACTCTATTTCGAAGTGTTATTTCTCTCTGGTTCCACTTGCACCAAGTTCCATTCGATCATATGAGTAGGATCATGAACATAATTCTTTAACAAAGAAACATGAAATACATTCTGAATTTTTAGATTGGCCGGAAGTGCAAGGTGGTAAGCTACGGGTCCAATTTGAGCTAAGATCTCGAAAGGTCCACAAAACCTGGGTGCCAACTTGGCACAGTTCCCTAGATTTAGTGAAATTTTTTGAGCCTTGAATTTTAAATAGACATGGTATCCTACTTGAAATTTCATCTGTCCTCTTTTCAAGTCCGCGCAAATTTTCTGTCTATCTTAAGACTCTTTCAAATTATGTTGTACTTTTCTTACCGTACTCTCCATTTCATGGAGCATTTATGGTCCCACCATGAGTCTGTCAATTGGGTTATCCCAGCTAATCAGAGTCGTACACTTTCTTTCATACAATACCTCGAAGGGGCTCATATTAGCCGATGTTCGGTAACCATTTTTGTACGCAAATTCTACCAAGTGTAGGTAGTCTTCCCACTTGCTTGGTTTTGTTCTTACATACACGCGTAGCATATTTTCCATGATTTGGTTTGTCCGTTCGGTCTGCCCATCTGTTTGTGGGTGGTAACTTGTGATGAAATTCAAGTTAGTATTTAACCATGCAAACAATTATTTCCAGAAATAAGATGTAAATTTTACGTCTCTATCCAAAATCACCATTTTAGGAATACCATGCAGTCTATAAATTTCTTTCATGAATATTTTAGTGATATTAATAGCTTTAAAAGTAGACATTACAGGAATAAAGTGTGCAGACTTACTAAGCTTATCGATTACCACCATAATTGAGTCACTTTGTTTTTTATTTCTAGGCAAACCTATAATAAATTCTAGTGATATAGTCTTCCATTTCCATTCCGACACAGGTAAGGGTTGCAAAAAGTCGACTGGATGTTGGTGTTCGACTTTCACCTGCTAAAAATATTGACACTTAGCTAAGTATTATGTTGTTTCAGCCTTCATATTAGGCCAATAAAATAACTCTATTAGGGATGTGATCATTTTCTGGTATCCCGGATGACCAGAATACGGTTTCTTGTGTAATTTTTGCAAACCATTAACTTTAATTTTGCCAAATATGGTATGTATATTCTGTTTTTAAATCGTAGTAGACCGTTTCTGTCCAAACTCAGATCTATTTTTTCTAAATTTTTTGTATTATTCTGTAATTCTTCCACTGTTTTAGTGTAATTTTCATTGTTATTACCTGCATCCTTTATCCTCTTCATAATATCGTTTTCTTCCTTACTAATGTTTATTTCAAACAACCCATGAACTCTTATGCTTAAGGCATCTGCCACCTTGTTTTCCTTACCCTTGATATGTCTTACCTCAAAGTCAAATTCTCTCAATAAGGACAACCACCTTGCTTGCCTTGCATTTAGGTCTGGTTGACTAAACAAAAATTTCACATCGTTGTTATTTGTCAATAACATAAAGTTTCTTCCCATTATATAGTGTCATCACATCTTTAAGGAGTGTGTTACGAATGCCAACTCTAAGTCATGAGTGACATAGTTTCGTTCGTGTTCCTTTAGTTTTCGGGACTCATAACAAATAACGTGCCCATCTTGAGTTAGGACACCACCTAGTTCATCTTTACTCGCATCCACACAGATTATGAAGTCCTTGTCCAGGTCTGCTACCTTTAAAATGGGTGTAGTTGTTAAAAATTCCTTTAACTTATTAAAACTGTCCTGGCATTTCTGTGACCAGTTAAACTTGGTTCCCTTCTTTTGTAATGATGTGATAGGGTATGCAATTTTGCAAAATCCCTCTATAAATATATGGTAATAACCGGTGATTCCCATGAATGACCGAATGTTTTCTACGTCCTTAGGGATTGGATTCCATGATGGATCTTATTTTTTCGGGATCGATTGCAATACCTTCTACAGCTATTATGTGTTCTAGGTGTTGTATTTGCTTCTGATAAAATTCACGCTTATCGAATATAACATACAGTTTATGTTTTCTTAAAGTTTGCAGGACTATCCTGAGGTGTTCTTGGTGTTCTTCTTATGTTTTAAAATACACTAGGATATCATCAATAAATACCAAAACAAACTTTTCCAAGTACTGTCTGAAAATGTTGTTCATTAAACACATAGATCTAGATGACACGTTAGTGAGACCAAACGGTATGACAACAATTTCGTAATGTCCATATCTCGTTCTGAATGTTGTTTTACTTATGTCCTAATCTTTTATCATAACCTGGTGATAACCAGATCATAAATCCAATTTAGAAAAAATATTTTCCCCACCTACTTGATCGAATAGATAATTTATCCTAGGTAAGGGGTACTTGTTCTTAAAAATCATTTTGTTTAATTGTCTGTAATTGATGCATAACCTCAGAGTTCCGTCCTTATTTTTAACAAAAAGAACTGGTACTCCCTAGGGTGAGACACTCGGTCTAATATATTCTTTGTCCACTAATTCATGTAGCTAGATTTTTAATTATGTTAATTCCGGTAAACTCATTCGATAGGGTGCTTTAGATATAGGGGTTGAACCAGGTAGTAGGTCGATTGAAAAGTCTGTCTTTCTCCTTGGGGGTAATTCTAGTATCTCATCAACAAACACATATCTAAAATCATGTAAGACGACAAAATCCTCCAAGCTAGGTTTATTTTATTTTTCCAACAGATTTTCCACTTGGATGGCATAAATCTCACAACCCTTTCTTATGAATTTCTTAAATTGCATTGCTGAAATTTGTCTAACTAAGATGCATTTTTGTATGCCTTGAACTGTCCTAACAGTGTCTTTTTCATCTTTATATTTGAGTGATTTTTCAAAACAATCTAAAACTTCTTTATACCTTTCTAACCAATCTATTCTGATAATGATGTCATAAGACCCTAATGGTAGAATGTTTAGATTTGTCTTTACGTTTTGACCACCTAAACTGAACTCACAATCAGAAATAAAATCAGATATGTTTCTTTTTGGTCCTGTTGCTAGTTGAACTAGCCAAAATTTTGCATGTCTTGTTTTCTTAAATTTATTTGAATCCACTACACTAGGAGCAATATAAATCAATGCAGCTCCTAGATCGATTAAAATATAAATACGAGTATTAATAATTTTACCTTCAATTTCCACTACAGTGGACTGGTGATTAGCTCTTCAGCCCCACAAATGCATTGATCCTATGTAAGATTCTTCCCAGATCTCCCACCGTAGAGTCTTTTTGTAGGTTGTGAACCATAGTCTTGGTTGTTGAACTCAAACGTGGATAGTTCCTCCTTAGGCGAGGTTCTCCACATTCCCAACATTTTAATGGTTCATGGGGGCTGTCCCCAAACTTCTTTGTTCCCAGATTTATTGGTTTACCACCTCCTTGGGTGTTCTGATTGTTGGAGTGAAAATATTCTCTTGGAAAACTCTAGAAAGGGGTTGGATGATATCCCTTCTTTCGTTGGTTTATGCAGTAATTTTTCTTTTCTTTCCAAGCTTTGGGAAATTATGACCATTGTTTGTATTGGTCATAACACATTCAAGCTTTCTTGAAAAATTCACTCAAGGACTTGGGATTATTGAATTCGATTATGTCCTTATAGGACTATGGTAAACAACTTAGGAATCGCTGGATTTTTACTTTGTCCTCCTGGATATAAGGCACAAAACTTAGTAATTCCAAGAATTTTTTTATCAGATCGTCCATAGCCATTTGACTGAGTCGTAGATCATAAAATTATTTGGTTTTTATTTCATAGTAAGTTTTAGATAGGTACTATTTATTAAATTATTTCTTAAAATCCGACCATTCCATCTGTTTTTCCTTTAGGCCCTTAGCCAAATTCAGGTCCTCCCGCCTAATGCTAGGTTTTCCTTTCAGATTATAGATGGCCATTCTGACTTTCATATTGTTGGAATAGTTGTATATATGGAAATACTTCTTTATGTATAATAACCATGCCTCATCTTCCTCCCCTGTTATGGATTCCCTATCAAAGGTAGACAGTTAAATTTTCTTAACCTCTCCCTCAAGATGGTCCACCTGTTTTCTTTTTCTTCCTGTTTTTGTTTTATCTTTTGTTGAAGGTGTAACTTCGGAAGAGTTGTCCTCTTTTTCTTCTTCAGGACCAAAATTCTTGGAGGCCCTTTTACTGACCTCTTCTTCCTAGTTATCATCCTTTGGGATTTTCTTTGTCACTATGCTCCGTAGCAGAACTTCAATTATTTCCTGTTGTTCCTGTTGTGCTTTTTTCAGTTTCTCATTGTCTGCTTTGAAAATTTGCATCTCCACGATGAGGTTTATCATGGTTTCTAGAACTTCGATAGGTGAACTTCCGTCACTGTTATGCCTATGATATTTACGAGGCCTTTGTTCAAGATTATCCTCAAGTCTAATTTTTGCTTCATTTTGGGCTGCCATGATTACAACATAAATAAAGTGTTTTCTGTTTGTAAAAATAATTGTTTTGTTAGTTTATATGATCAGAAAATATATGTTTAAGCAAATGTTTTGGCCTTGTTTAAGGTCCAAGTGTTGTGACCTTTTCTCCGATACCATATGTAATGAACCCAAATTTACATAATAAAAACAAATTAAAAACTGGGTCATTAATTCTTCTTTCGCCTTCACTATTTGTTCAAAATATCATTTAACTGTATTAGCAACGTAATTCTACCATATCTACTATATCAATAAACTTGTACACTATATACTATCCTATCTAGTTTTCATTGTTGATAAACTTTAGGCAGAGTTGTAAGTAAGAATAGTTTTAACTCTAGCTATTCGTCCTTAATAATAGTAACCTCATATAAATGTTTAGCAATGTCACACTTGAGTTAGCATATGAAACTACATGCCATATAAACTCTATATATAAATTACCATAAGGACTCGTGAAATTGCGCTAGAATACACCTTGGATTATATAGTATAATATTTCATATAAAGTGTGGTGTCAGATTTGATAAGCAAGATGCAACTCGCATTGTGGTTAGTTGAATTGCTATGTAACGACTATTAGTATAACACCTGAAAGACGTTTGATTAAGACTCAATCTAAAATTAAGATATGGTCTGCCATTATCATATTGTTACAGGTTGTTAAGGTTCTCCCAAGGAAACCAGTTACTAGCATGGAGTACGTTTAATGAGCCCAAAACAACATGTAGTCCAAAACCTAGCTAGACGAGGTTGTGTGACTTGAGTGCACAGATGCATCCCTTACTGACCAAAAATTTCTCCAAATTAAGTTGACATGATGGCCAGTGTTAGGTAGGATGGACGAGTTTTTAAAGACTCTACTTTGACCATTAATGGAGTCAAGGACAAGTATTTCTTGGGTAGTCATTCAACCATCGTGTCCAGATACCTACCTGCCACCTTGCTACTGTCACATGGCAAGGTACCCCTGTGTAACTCTCTCCAACTCATTTGCGGAGACCGAGGTAAGTTCAGTGGAAACACAATTGTTTATCCTAGGCACCAGGAGGGTTTTCACTCTGCGTTTCTTCCCTGTGGTCTGTCTGGATAGGGTATTTGATCTAGTTCTTGAAAAGAGAAGAAGGCTTGAACACACACCTGAATTCTTTCCGACATGTGACAGGTAACCTTATCACTCCGTAATCAATCTCATTTTTGTATTCAACTAGCACAGTCACATAATTGTGACTGATGAACGCCGAAAGGCATATGAAATGCGCAGACAACTAAAATGCCTGAGGAAAACGCAGGGACAGGTGAGGAAATTCGTGGTTAATAATCCAAACATGGTAATGTTAAACGTTAATCATTTAAACGTGGCAATCATATAGTACTATAGTAATTTCTTAATATGATTAGGTAAATGTTAAAAAGTAAACAAGTTAACGGATGTATTCAAGAATACAAGGAGATTATGAAGAGTAAATCACATTCATTGATTTGGGAGGACGACTAAGAATATTCCAGCATCTTTAAGCATCTTTAATTGTTAACCATCAGATTAGAATTTTAGATTAAAAGATGATTAATTGTGCCCATTTCCAATAGGTATATGCCTTTCGGCATAATAAGTCTTGTTATGGGTCTTTGCCTCTCAACGGGAGAACGTAGTGACATTTGTATGTTAGAGGGTTTACTGGTTTTCTTGTATGTTCTAGGATGACTGACTGTCTATTAAAATTTACAGTGGTATAGTATAACCTGTATTTTCAGTCCTTTCTTTATTCTATGTTTAGTTTGCATCTCCCTCGTCACTGTAAGATCTCAAAGAGAGAGCGGTAGTTCCCTTATTACTAGTTATATGGTTACATAACCTTGTATGATTAGAATACAATTTGGTAATCCTTTCTGAATTTCCTCGCTGAGTTATATCTGGTATACAGATAAGAAAGGGAACCCTACGCAGGGGGTTTTCCTTCAGTAGCACCTGCATTTAAATATTTACACTCCTCCCACTGAAATCCTAAGGTGGAAGTTGTAAGGTGATTGATTTTTCTATTGAACTCTTTGTGGTATCCTGAATTTTGTATTTCTCATTTGCAATGTGTGATCCTGTGTTTACTTTATATAACGTGATAAGTCGACTAGCGAGCCTCTGTTCGGAATATGTTTTCCTCTATCAGGGTTTCTATACAGAATTAGTATAAATATCTGAAGTCCCATTCCATGTACTTGTGTAACTCGGTGTAATTATCTGAAGGTTCTCTTTCTCGGCAATGGGAAGGTTTATGATCTAAGTCTTCGGCATAACACACCTATGACTTGGGAAAATCCTCTTAGCTCTGTGTGCTTCACATTCTATTCGTACTTTTATCAGTGACTAGTTTCCTTTATGTAGTTTGATTGTGTTTAGATATTATTTACTGTAATTTTTGTTAAACATAATGTAACCTCAACAGTCTGACTGTACACTGTCAGCTGTACTCGACAGTTGTACTTTCTATTTTTGTCTTGCTTGAGCATATTTAGCTCAACCTTCTTGCATTGTAACTAAGTTCTGTACTTATTCATACATTTCAATATACTATTCTATTCTTTTCTCTCTGCATTTCTCTTTGCTTCACAATTTATCATGGTATCAGAGCTACAACAGTAAGCCTCTTCACATAGTCCAGAGAGCAACACGATCCTCACAGTACAGAGCTTCACGGATCTTGAGAGCATGCGACACAGAATTTTCACAAGCCTTGGAGAGTTGTCCGTAAGACTCTCTAAAATATCGCTGTAAGAAGCTTGCGGAGGAAGCAGAGAACGCAGAAGAAGAAACTTTAAAGAAACCTGCACAATTTTTCAAAGAACCGTCAAAGATTGACGCAGAAGAGCTGCAGAACGAAAGAATGTTTAAAGAACTTGAAGATTTCACTTAAATTCGTTAAAGATTCAGGCATAAGGCAGAATCGTTTAAAGATTCTTGGAAATCTCTCAAATCTGTCAAAGATTATAGCAGATAACAAAGAAGTCTTGAAATTCTTTCAAATCTTTGAAAGATTCATGAATCTTTCTTCCACAGGTGTAAAGAATGCATCTCAGGTGCAAGGAACAACCATTGAGGCTGTAAGATTCATCCTGCAAATGAATCCAGAGAGGGAAACCAGTCCAGAAGGGATGAGGAGAGCGCGGAAAAGGTGAAAGAGCGTCATCCATCAGATCTTGTGCAAAGGACCGACAGCCGTTGGATCAACGAGAAGGTGCACGAGGTTTAGTCCTCTGCAGTGCACATGAGTGATTTCGACTTGTGAAGTCGCAAAATCCCAATGTCATTTGGACCGTCCATCAAGAGACATGTGGCGAGATCCTATTCCATCGCAAAATCAGGAATCGGGAGTTGGACGAGCAAAGGAAACTGCTCTCCAAAAACTTCAATACGTGAAATTGCGACCAGATCTCAGTCGTCCGTTTGACTAGACATGCGGCGAACATCGAGCAAACCGTCGGTGTTTCGGCATTCGGGGTTTCAAGTTGTCAAAGAAATCTGGCATCGTAACTCGCGAAATCGCGATACACGATATAGCGATACGATCTCAGTCGTCCGTTTGTCCAGACACGTGGCGAACATCGTAGCGCCCGTCGACATTTCGACATTCGAGGTTTTAAGTTGACAGACACATTGTGTCAATGGATCATCGCAAGTCACGATATCCCGAGGAGGAATCAGGACCAGCCATCTCTCCCGGACGCGTGGCATAAATCTAGGGACTCGAGAAAAGTTCTAACAAGGAAAGACCCCATCGGCATATCAGGATTCAACGTTTCAAGAATCTTGAGGACAAGAAACACAAGCACTTCAAAACTCTGAAGTCTGAAATCCTGATAGGAGGAAAGCTCTGTGGTGGGGCCCAACTGATGTCATCTCATCAAAATCGTGGGATTGGGAATCTCCACAGTGAACTCCCCAACGCAGATCTGAGCCGTCCATCTGCTGGGACGCGTGGCAGAGATCGAGGCTTTCGGNAAGAGTTCATCGGCATTACGAGATTCAGAAAATCGTGGATCCTAATGACGAGACGTCCGATGCATTTGAAGTATCGACTTCGCGAGAAGGGATCAGGTCCGTCCATCATAGGAGGACGCGTGTCATAGATCGAAGCAATCGGGAAAAGTACCAACAGGACAGCGCCATCGGAAAATTGGAGATCGGGGAATCAAGGAGTTAGAAAAACTCGACATCGGAACTCGCGAAATCCTGATTCGCGATATCCCGATAATATCTCGACCGTCAGATCTCAGGAATATCTGGACCATTGAAAAGTCCAAAGGAAAATATTTTGCGTTTCGGCATTTTGAAAGGTAAAAACGGGAAAAGCCCATAGCGCTTTAACACAAGGCATGTGGTCACATCGCATGTTGACTGAGGCCAATTCAAGCCCGATAAGCTCCCATCGACCATCGGCAAATCGACGTTTCACCAATCGGAGGTAAATATAAAATTTTCCTCTGTACCTCTGCAATTTTTTTTTTAAATTCAAAAATCATGGCGTCGTCTAGCAATCTAGGCCCAACTCAGGGTCCAATTCTTCTTGGTAAGAATTATGAATTTTGGTCTCTTCGAATGAGGTCGTTCTTGCAAGCACAAGAGTGCTGGGAACCTGTGGATCTTGGATATGTGGAACCAGATCCAGCTGCCCTCACTGCCATGACAAATGCACAGAGAAATGCTCAGGCAACTCCGAGGACCAAAGAAAACAAAGCGAAATTATGGATTCAGAACTCTATGGATGATTCGATTTTCTCAAAAATCACAGGCGCTGGTACTTCCAAACAGGTCTGGGACATCCTCAAATCCTCCTACCAAGGAATTGACAGGGTCAAAACAGTTAAACTACAGACCTTTTGGACACAATTCGAGACTCTAAGGATGACAGAGTCCGAAACTGTAGATCAATTCATGACCAAAGTCATGGGAATCATGAACCAGATCAGACTGATTGGTGAAACCATCACTGATCAATGAATTGTTGAGAAAATTCTCAGAAGTCTTCCCAAGAAATTTGAAATGGTTGTAACAACCATCCTTGAATCCAAGGATCTGTCAAGATTCTCAACAGATGAACTAATTGGTTCTCTGGTGACACATGAGACAAGACTGCATCTCACAGATGAGTCAATCTCAAATGCCTTCAA